>CAJUYI010000108.1:27843-46032 GCA_910591695.1 Galerucella pusilla
AAAACTAGTTCTAATATTGAATTGGTTACCAATTTTTTTTAATTCTTCCTGACAAACCCTTAACATACGGTATTGTCAAGTTCCTAAAAATTATGTTAGCTGAATTATTAATATTATTGTTATAGGGTATTAACAATGAGCCCTTCTCTATATGCTTAATCTCCTTATTTACAAATTCTGCAGGGTAATTATTGTTATTTAAAACATCTTTTAAAAAAGTTTTCTCCTTTGTAAATTGATCATCACTAGAACGAATGATTCTGGCCCTATCGTATAAAGATTTTACTATCCCTTTTTTAACGCTTATAGAATGATTAGAGTCAAAATTCAAATATCTATTAGTGTGTGTTGGTTTGCGGTATACACTCGTTTCATACCCTGTAGATGTTTTATTAATAAGAACATCTAAAAATGGCAAAAAATTGTTATTTTCAATTTCAATTTCAAATTTTATAGATTCCTCTCCTTCATTTATATTTTTTTAAAAATCATCAAGAGATATTAAATCATGAGGCAATATTGCGAAGATGTCGTCTACATATCTCCACCAGACAATTGGTTTTAATTTTTGATTATTCACTATTTCGGCTTCAAAATGTTCCATGTAAATATTCGACAAAATTGGTGAGAGACAAGAGCCCATGGCAAGACCGAAATTCTGTATATAAAAATCATTATTGAATTGAAAATATGTTTTTGTTATACATAATTTTAATAATTCTATTATTGCTGTTACGCTCAATTTGGTTCTTTCTGTAAGGGTCTGATCAATTTCTAATTTTGATTGGACAAGTTCCATTGTTTCTTGTACTGGTACATTCGTGAAGAGACTAACTACATCAAAACTGACCAAATAATGGTTTTTGTTGAAATTCAAATCTGATAGCTTTTCTATAAAATGATTGCTATTTCTGATGTATGAATTTGTCTGTCCCGCGAGGGGTTCAATAATCTGCAACCTTCTGCATCGTCCCATCTACCCTCAAACTTTTCAAGGGAGTGCTCCTTTATTAGGTCAATCATAGCTGAATCATTAAGAAACATAAGGAGTATCTGTAACTTTTGACACAAAACTAGGTGTTGAGAGGTTACCTCGACCGAAAACCGTTAAGGGGTTGAACCCGTGTTTTTTCCAAAGGTTTTCAAGCATCTGAAAGTGGAAAGTAGGGATTTGAGACAATAGACTAATAGTACATTATACACCAAGATGGTGAAGACTATTGTTATTGACCGAGCACTATTATTATTTCACGAGTGGCTTTGTCCCGAGCTCAATAAGGTGCGAGGTTTATAAATATCTTCAACATCATGGTGTATATACAATTTTTTTCATTACTAGCCAAATTTAAGACAAAAATTTAAAATAATTCACAAACGCACCACGAGAAGCGTTTACCCCGTCGTCTGACTGACAAGTCCACTGTCAGTTTTCGATATATTATGAACGTACTCGTTATGTCACCAGTCATTTTTGGTATGAGCGCGAGTTTTAAACTAATGACATTTTCATTCAAATAATTTTATCCTGATAGGTAATTTCAGGCAGCAAATATGTTAAAGACAATCTCCTGAGTATACAAAATTATGTTGCACAAGTTTTTGTTGAGCTCCTATCCCTGCATTCTCAAAATATTGGAATTTATCCATCATTGACCTAGGTTAATAGTAGAAAAAATTATTAACCATTAATAGAGAAATTCAACTTCTCAGTTGGCTAGGAGAAGCAATAATTGTCAACTTCACAGCTAGTAGTGGGAAAAATAAATTTGGTATGTTCTAGTCAGGCCAATGAAACAAGAAAATAATGGGCCGAAGTTGCTGAAAGAATTACAATTCTGCTTCTGGCTTACAGATTTCTTTATCCCGCCGAAAATGTTGTGAAACGGTGCAAAAAATATGAAATTTAAATAACTAAAATATAATTTAAACATAATTTTGATGTATCTATTTTATGAAACAACATCTAACAGAAAAAAAAAAAAAAAAAACAGAAAACAATTCCAAAACAATTTTATCCATCTAAAAAGAAATCGACAAGAAAAGTCTTAACTTCTTAGTAACTAATATTGATTTCGTGAATCCCTCGATGCGTGTCACTTACGAGTTCTTTTCAAGTTCCTCCTCCTCTCCTCCTGCCCCTGCACCTGCTTATCGACATCGTACACCTGTCGCCATTTTTCTCCTTTTCCTACCTGCTTACCTTGCTCGTTTTTGTCTGTTATGTTCTGTTCGCTGACCCGTTCAGAAACAGCCGAAGTCGTTAAAGATGGCGGATGAATGGGGGATTTAATTTCTATACGAAACAGTGGCGTTTTGTAAATAATTTTTTTTACAAGTATTTAATATGAAACTGAAAAGCTAGTAGTAAATATATATTATTTGATTTTTCATTAGTAGGATGAGTTTCATAATAGAATCAGAATAGTGAATAGATTTTCCACTATGTCTGACGCTTCTGTCAATTTTACTGACAGAACAAAAGTTTATACAACAAACGACTAAATTCAAGGCAACTAGATAATTACGTAAAAGAGTATTAAAATGAAAACCCCATTTAAAAAGCATTGGTCATTTACGCACGCTTTTGGGTGTTATAATGAAAGTCCCATATGAAGAGCGTTGTTCATTTACGCACGCTTTTTAATGTATGTATAATGTATGATTTCACACACTTTTTTTGGTTCGTTAATGCCTAATTTCAAAAATTGAATAGATGAGGCTTTTACTTGATGTAGATCCATAGTAAGTTATGAAATCAAACAATTTTATTTTGTAAAATCTACATTGTAATTAAACATAAAGTGACGCGTTTCGCTAACACAGTATTAGTATTAAGTATTTATTTATTATTTAGTATTAAGGCACTGTATAAATAGAAAGTTTCTCATTATACCTCCAACGTTTGGAAAACATACCGTGTTAGCGAAACGCGTCACTTTATGTTTAATTACAATGTAGATTTTACAAAATAAAATTGTTTGATTTCATAACCTAATTTCAAAGGTGGTCGTAGATAAAAGTAGATTATAGTTAACATTATTCTATATGAAAAATTGGAAAACGACACAGAAGAGGACTTTCAATCAGAGAAGTTTACAGCAACATCGACGTATTCCATCTTCTTTGGGAAGTGGTAAGTTATTTGGAAGGCACTGGAATACGCAAAAAAAAGCCTGAAATGAACAAGACTGCAATTTTACTGATTCTTCAAGCTTAACCTTCCAACATGGCTGTTTGACATGATATTTGGTTGAGACAAATTAACTTTTGTTGTCTTTCAGGTTGAAGAACAATTTCGCCAGGTAGAATCGATCTAAAAAATATACAAACAAAACCGTAAGTGGTAATCAGAACGAATTGTAACACTATGTAAGTATCTATGTATCTTGGGGTGACATTCAATGAGACCTAAAATATCTATTGTGCCCCTTTACTTCTACTTAGTTTCTGAGGAGAGTCTCAGAAACTATTAGTTCCTCTAGTCCTATTACCCGGAGGAATTTTAGGATGTCTGCAGGCTTCAACTTAGGTAAATGTTCCTTTTCTATCCAGTAATCTTCCAGGTGCTGGGCTCTAGGATTCTGAAGTGCTGTGCAAGTAGAAAGTATGTGGATGCCATAAAATCTGCATTCTTCTTCCCCCACTATTTTGAGCTTTTTCAGGTGCAGATTCAGGCGACCATGTCCCGTTAGGATCCCTGTTAAAACTCTTAGCGCAGTTTCACACAGAAGAGTCTTTGATTGTATAAGCCCTACTAGATCTTTCCAATGGTCATATCTTCTCTTTTTCCCGGCTCTACCTATTTCTTCCAATATTACATTGGGGCTGATTCCGCAAAAGGGTTCAGGTCCCCAGAAAGGTATTTCAGTGCCCATCTTTGCTGGTTCATCTGCTATTTCATTCCCTTCTATTCCAGTGTGTCCTGGAATCCATAGTAAGGTGACTATATTGTTCTCGCCTAGTTCATTGAGTTTGTCTAGGCATTCCCACATCATTTTGGAACTGATTACACAAGAGCTAAGTGCTTTAATGGCTGCTTGACTATCCGACAATCCTTTGTCTGATCTTTTTTTGTCTTACTGATTCTTTAAGCTCAACCTTCCAACATAGCTCTTTGACATGATATTTGGTTGAGACAAAACAGCTTTTGTTGTCTTTCAGGCTGAAGAACAAATTCGCAGGTAAAATCGATCTTTTTGAAAAAATATACAAACACAACCGTAAAATTCAAGTGATAATCAAAATGAAATGTAACACTAGAAAAATATGTCAAGAAATAATGAAATTTCGTTAAAAAAATGTATATAAATAGATTTAAAGCTGTTTAAATAAATATTTCATCATTTCAATACGATTATAACACCTTTTCGAATATCTTCGAACATAAATCAATCATTTTGTTTATATTTCACAGTATGAAATTCTACCGAGGAGTAGCAGCAAACTAAACAAACCGTATGTCAGGAAAACACCTGAATGACAGCAATTTATTTTGAATATTTAGTGTTTCCCAAACAAATGTGTATGTAGAAACAATAAATGCTTAAAATAACGCCAACAGTATTCCTCAAATCAAAATACCAAGCGAGAACGAAATTTGATTAATAGTAAAACTTATTTTTCGTTTAATTTATTGTACCTTTAAATAAACAATAATTTTAAATAATTTTATCTATAAACAGACTGTGTGGAATCCATATACGAGTGAGTTAGAATGTGTGGGTACCGTTTTGATAGAGTTAGTGGGAGAAAAATGGAAAATTCCGTTCAAAGATTTCCCTACACGAGGGATGTCTTTTATATTTCGAGTAAAGAGTTATAGTAAAATCGCAACCGGTGCGGAGTACTAAACCAAAATTTTATGGGACTTGCTCAGCACATACAAGTGGACCAAGCAAAATATGTAATTTTACCCTACCTGCTGTAATGGATATTGTGAAAACAAGAAGTTTATTTGTGCCGACGGATATTATAGATAGATAACAATGACCAAGTCTCATCTTGATATACTTTGGCAAGTTTATCTGAAGCCGTGAAAGGAATGCAGTCGAAAACATTCGATATCGCCACGTTTCTATGGAAAAGCTAAAGTGCTAAATATGTATAGTATGTACAAAAAGTACGAGGAGTAATAAACCCTAATTAAGTATGCAAAACCTTTACAGGGAGCACCATGAAATTTTTGATAAATCTCTTACTTTAAATTACATTTCTTCCGTAAATCTAAAAACCAGGTAGATCGACCCCGTATTTGTTTCAGTTGTAGCAAAGATTAGGGTTTCTTCATTGTTAAAGGATTAGCAGATAAGCAATAACGCAATGCAGTGGTGTGTATTTTGGGAAAAAAATACGTTTTAAATTATAATATAATAAAAAATGAAAAGAAATAATTATTGGAATACATTTATTACTTACATTTTATTCTATATCCGACTCGGAAGAGGAAGAATCGTTGTTGACATTAATAATAATAGGGTCGATTAAATCATCACAAATATTGTCAATTTTCCACATATTTGCCTCTACTTTGATAACATGCTCGATACAGTTTGTCCAATTTTCCTTACTAACATGACTTACAGCACTCTCAAACAATTTCACAACATCGTTTATTTTAAAAGTAGTATTTTTTTTCCAACTTCCCCCTTTACCTGAGCCCATGTTAATTCTATGGGATTAAGTTCACAATGATAAGGGGGAAGTCGAAGACCTGATATACCACGAGAAGAAGCCATTTCTTCTACAATGTAGGTTTTGTATTTATTCTTGTTCATTTTTGCAATTCTGTAAAGTTCTTTCCTTAGTGGATCTTTTGGAAACTTAATATTTTTCGAAATAAGCCACTCCAAAAGCTCTACTTTACGCCAACGACTTGTGGGCAATGCTTCTCGTAACCATGAATGGTAATTTGCGTTGTCCATAACAATAACAGCCCCTTTCGGAATCAGATCCAACATTTGAACAAACCATTCCTCGAAGACATTCCCATTCATATCTTCGTGATAGTCCCCCGTGCGTTTTGAAATAAAAGTTAATAATCCACCATCAACAAAACCTTCAGAACTTCCAACATGGACAATGATAAGTCTTTTTCCTTTTCCAGATGGTGGCTGCAAACCTAACGACAAACCTTCCACGAATGCCTGCCTTCCGCTTTTAATGTTTTCATCTTGCCAAGATTTGGAAACTGTATATCCAGCATTTATCTATGTTTCGTCTAAGTAGAAGATTTTCAAATTTTGTTCTCTGGCATGTCGAATGCTTCTTAAATAGTCTCTTCTCCAAAAAACTATTTCCGGTTTATCTATCAAGAGAGATTTTCTATTATGTTTTGTATATCTGTATCGATATCTTGCTATCTTGACTTTAATTAATTTTTCAAAAATATATTTCATTGTAATTTATTTGTGACAATATTCAAAGTTTGAATTAATCTTCTTACAAAAAGAACAAAAATATATATAATAATTATTGTTACAGATTAGTTTGTTTTCTATTATGAATAAACTGTGTTGCCTTTCTTTATCAAACTTACTAAAATGTATGTACCTCTATCACTTTTTTTTATTAAAATTAGTACATCCCGTTACCTCTGACCTAAATCGTATATTCTTTAGCATAGCTGCAACTCATTCAATACAAAATGTACCTTACGGTATACCCTCTTAAAATATATTTTGGTACGTCTATGAAATCTACTTAAATGAATGATTTATTACTCCTTGTCCTTTCTATATAGACTATAGTCGTAATAATAAGAAAATGGACTTTTTATTATTAACAATATCAACAACATGATTAAACGTTAATTCTATAAGGTGCTTGTTTCCTTGGATTTTTTTAATAACATTATTTTTTCAATTTATGGATATTAAAAGATGAGCACTTTTCCAAATTTATTATGGGCTTCTCTAAGCTCTGGCTGCGTTGTACGAAAACCATAATTATCACACCCTCCGAATTACATACATTACATAATTGATTGATTTTTATCGTGCGTGTCTATCTTTGCATCCTTTGGAACCAATTCTGGAAGTAGTTATTCCGGATTCGGTTCATCTTGGAACAACCATTCATTTCGTCCATTTACGGGTTTATAGGAGTGAATCTAGGAGAAACTTATTTTTTTATTATTTCTAGTCTAGATCTTTTTTTATTTTCTTTCAATCCCTAAACTTTTCCAGCAAGTGGAAAGTGTGTCTAATAATGCCAATATGTTGCTGAACGGTAAGAGAAAGTGTATAATTGCTGAATCCAGCAATTCACCTTACAGTTCCCTAGGGAGAGTTCTTGTTAACGTTCCCACGTTCAAGCCCACGAGACCACTTGCTACAGGTTTAAGTTAAATCTTTATAGACGAAATTTTTTGATAAAGCTCATTCAGTTTTCTGGCAAATTTTAATAAAATCTAGCGTTAATCCTAACAATGAAGTGAACATTTTCATAATGTCGAAGAATAATTCGAAATTTGTTGTAAATTGTTAAGAAAGTTGATAATATAAGTATTTGTTTTTTGATTTTCAAAGACTGTAAGGCGTTATAATAATATTATACTGTAAGCTTTGATATCAAAAAAATTCCTCTCCTTTCCGAGGTTGTCTTTTTCAAAAACTTTGACTTCTCTGCATTAACTCTCAAGGTCGCTATATCTGCCGTCTCTACGAAAACTTTGCATGCTCTTTCCATTTCTTTTTCTGATGTTGTTTTTACCGTTTTTTTGGGTTTTCCTGATATGTTTATTCCACTATCCATTATCTTATCATTTTGAACAACGTAATGGTCAGATGTCAGATGATATCCTTGTTTGAGTCCAGTATTTGTTCAAAAACTGTTTGATACTTTTGATTAACTATAATCTTGAATTTTGTGTTCATTTTAGTGAGATTTATCAGTTTTTTTTGGTTGTATAGAAAGTATAGAAAGAATTTTTAATGGAAAAATAAAAATCGGTTGTTATCAAAAACTTAAGTAAATGGCATATATTCACTCCGTAAAATTTATCCAACCTTTTAAACGTAAAATGAATCTTGTGAAACATTAGAAAGCATTTTTAAGTTTTCAAAAAGACTTCAACATTCATTAAAAAAGGGTACAAAGAATGCGCATTATAAATGACTAGACAGGTTGTTCCAAAAAGTTTTTCCTTCGAAATAAAAGCGCGGGGACGTTATAAACTTCTAATTCTTTTAACCTGAAGCTAAAATATTATTGATGGGATTCGAGAGTGAGGAAAACTTTACATTTTATTCAGGAAGCTGTTTTTTACCATAGACATTTTTTCTCTTAAATAATTCAATTCATATACGAGGAATCTTTCGAGAAAGATGACTTTCTATTCTTGTATTTACAGAGTATCATTTTATTTGCAACGTTAATGCATTGCAAACATATGATGCTAAGTGCGAAAAATAACATCATCTACACCAACCATTAATTATTTTTGAAATAGCATAAGATAAAACCATCATTTGGAAACTTCTACAAAGGTATGCGAGCAAATATTTTCTTCTGAACTTTCTAATAATTCAGTTATCCAATTGCTTCAGCTTAGCATTTTGTCTCTTTTCAGGTACTCGATGAAATATATTAATATGAGAAGCTGCATTTGAACAGTCTTGTCCCACGTGACTTCTGTCATAACTGGACAATGTTGCCAAGCCATTGAAATAGTATGTGAAACAAGTAAATGTGAAATTAAGTTATCAAATATTCTATTTTATATTTGACGTTTATATAAAGGACCATAAATATTTCAAGTATCTCTATCATGTTCAGAGTCTTTGGTAGTAAGTCCTGGGATATACTAAATATTGGCTGACGAAAAAACAAGTCTAAACGATAACTCAATCGATGTATATCGAGTTTTTCTATTCTGGACGTTGTCCATTTTATGTCCCGCCGAGACCTTCAAACCTCTACCGTTGTCGACAAACTACAGGCGGCCACTTACACCTCTAGTTTTTTTTCCTGTGAGGCATACGTCGACGTCGTCACGTGGAGCGCCGCAGGAGCGATCGTCATCGCGACGCTTACTGAAAGAAGTTCTTTACTTACCTACTGCCGGGCCCTTAAGAGAAGTCTCGCAGGGATTGAAAATTGAGAGTAATAAAGTGAGGCACATATTTTATGTAAGTGCAACGTAGTTAGACAGGAAGGGACTCCAGAATTATGGCATTTAGGAAAAAGTTTTTCTAAATGATTCCAAAATAGAATACTGGATATACTGAATGATACATTTGAATGACAAAGTTTATTATTTTCACAGAAGTTCTGACAACACTGTAAATATTACTATAAGATCGTCAAAACCTCTCATAAACCAAAATTTATAAAAATCCTACAATTCGCTCTTAACTTAGAACTCACTCTGTATATCTGCATTTTTCGCCAATAGAGTTAGGTTAGGTTTGTGGTGAGTGGGTCTATAAGGCCCTCCACTGCGACTCACAAGAGTCTATTGTGGCTCGCCAATAGAGTACACTCATATTTCATATTTTGCTTGGATATTAATTTATAACAGTAAATATGATATCAAAAATTACTAATAATAGGAAATGAACCAGTTTCCATTGGAAATTACTCCCAAATTTTAAAATAAAATTCAAATTTCAATGCACTTTCCGACCACAACCCGAGGATTTCCGATTTCCGCTACCGATGATTCGTGTGATGTCATATCTCGTGTGTTTACTTATGTCAATATGGCCGGTATTGCATAAGGTTATGTGTAGTTGTCTGCTTATATTGTATTTTAATCAACTTTTGATTGCTTCATCGACGTAAAAATATCATTTATATGTTTATTTGAGACCATTACGTGTTTGTGTATGCTTTTTTTTATTTCTAAAAGTCAACGTAAAGTGGAAAGTGGACATAAATATTCGATATTTCCGAGGATATTTTAAGAGTTTTGGAAGAATATATTTTCTCCACGACTAAATAATAATGCACAAATTATTTTTACATATTTAGCTGCATAATGATATAAATTCTTCACACCAGTGAATAATGAAAGAATTCACTCTCGTTAGCCAATCACATTCTATTATTATCAGAATTCACGCTAAAATGAATTAAAATGAATAAGTCAAATCGTCTCTTTAAAACGTCAAATACCTAAGAACGCAAATCGCTTCTGACAGCGCTTCGTTTGAAACGTCAAAATAATATATTATAATTATAAAATCAAAATTTTACGTATTATAAGAAAAAAAATGGACAACAGTAGCGATAGTGAATATGTACGCCCCCGGAATTAATTTCATTCATAAATGTAAGGGTTCCGATTAAAGAGTTAACGTTTAATCATATTAATAATATTGTTAATAATAAAAAGTCCCTTTTCTAATTATTATCACTACATACTCAGTACTTTAGCTTTTTCATAGCTAAACGTGGCAATATCGAATGTTTTCGACTTCATTCCTTTCACGGCTTCAGATGAACTTGCCAAAGCATATAACGTATAGGATTGTGCGTTATTCACTTCCTTTCCGCATAAATTAATCCTACTTTGACAATAATAATGTAATACGTACCTGTCCCTTCCCGAGTGGAACTATATCCTCACCGGTATCTGTCAATTAGGTGTGAATTACCGCCCGTGTCTTCTGCTATAAACTCAGCTGTGATTATTTTTCTTCTCAAATTTATAAGCTTTTATTAGTAGCAGGAAAAGAAAAGTGAGTGATAATGAGCTCCACGTAATATATAATCACTTATATATAACGTCTATGTTGAAACATTCATAAAAGAATGTATAGTGTTCGTTAGTTTCCGATTCCAACCACTGCAATGCATTTATTCTTTGTGAAATACTTTGGGACCATGTATTCTGTAGAATAGGGAGGGAAGTGATCCTTGGTCTTCGGCCTCTTCACCATGTGATCGAGGCTGAGGCGGGGAGGACACTTGAAGCGTCTGGGATACGTGCGAAGAGGGGAAGAGTGCAGACACGTCAAGAAGCTCCGGCTCCTGGAAGATATTCCAGTTCTGGCTCGAGCGTCTGACGAATGCTTGCGCAAGTACTACTTCGCAACCCTATACAAGGCTTTGATCCGGGACAGAGAATCCTGGGATAAAGAGACAAATACACAGCCTCATGGGACTGTCTGGTTCACAGATGGCTCATGCTCTGGTGACAGAGCAGGGTCTGGAATTTACTCTAGGAGCCCAAGGACACAAATCTGTATACAATTGGGTGATGGTGTATCTGCATATCAGGCCGAGATATACGCTATCTTGGAATGTGCGCAGATAAACCTAGACAGAGGTTATGTGGATCGACGCATAACCATATACACCGACAGTCAGGCAGCAATTAAAGCCCTGAGTGGATATACCATCAACTCAGGACTTGCTGACGAATGTCGAGAACGACTTGCTGATCTTGCAAGTCGGAACGCAGTGCGGCTAGAATGGATTCCGGCCCATTCTGGTTTTGAAGGCAACGAGATGGCGGATGCACTGGCTGCGGAAGGGGCGGCAGCTCCTTTCTGCGGCCCGGGCCCGACCCTCGGCCTAACAAAACAAACAATACGCAAGGAGACGAGGAAGTGGCTGAGGAACCAGCACCTCGCTCATTGGAATGCTCTGCATGGTTCTAGACAATCCAAACTTCTACTGAAGGGTTGGACTGATGGACACGCTGGAGCAGCTATTGAACTACCAAGGAGTAGGCTGAGGAAGATAGCAGGACTCCTAACAGGGCACTGCTGTGTAAGGAAGCACCTCTACAACCTAAGAGTAAAGGAAAGTTTCCCATGTAGGGGTTGCGTCATGACTGACGAAACGTCAGTCCATGTTCTCTTAGAGTGTCCACACTGGGCTGTATTACGCAGGCGAATCTTCGGAGTCCCTGTCATGGTCCCTGGAGATACAAACAGGCATCCACTGAAAAATGTTGTGGCCTTTATTGAAGGGCTCGGCTCCGTGGATGTCTAGGTAGCAGGAATGGCACAATGGTCCCGCCAGTGGCCTCGGTGCCGGAACCATGACTGGCTAGGTCAAGGCTCGCCTGCACATTCTATAGTAGTAGTAGTAGGGAGGGTGAGTGTAGGCTCACAGCACTTAGGCCACATGTGACCCATTGTACATCCTCTCGAGGTGTTGTCCTCCTAGGTCATCGTCCTTCTCAGGAAGGTGGACAGGTCACTAGGAGACATCTCGTTTATGTTCATATGTATTTCATGCCAGTTGTAGACCCGCCGTCTTTGTGTTTGGTAGGTACTCCTCACTGCCACAGAAAGTCTTCCATTCCTCCCGGACCGTGGATTTTCTCTTGGTGTCTGTTGGGAGGGACCGAGTTTTAGAGAAGAATACTAAATGCTCAAAAATACATCCTCTCCAGTGTGGCCATAGATCCATCGTCAATGGCGAGGTCCATGTTTGACCAGGGCTTGTAGAGTAGTCTACTACAAACTAATCAGTCTGCTCGAAAGTTATTTCACTACTTTCGTTGTATGACTGACAATATGGACATAGGTCGCCTGTGGCGCATTTTAGAGGCACATCCCATGATTTAAGCCAACCATGCACCATTTACCTGTTCTAAGCAAGGGGCCTGTGGCCATCAGAATGAAAATATTTTAGAAGGTTGGTCGTTATTGAAGTTTTCAGATGATCAAGCTGCGAAATTTCCACTTTCAACTGATTTAGCTGGGTAGGACTTTCTTGCCTCTGGTTTGGGTGCGTAAGCGTTTGCTAGAACCAGTCTCAGAGAGAGTTTGCTAGAACCAGTATCAGCGAGAGTTTGTTTCCTCTTTTATAGCTAATCCTACTTCCGGTGCTTTCGTTTTTAATCTGATATCAGCTAAAGCCAAATTGTACATAGGTATATTGAAAAATTCTTAGCCTACTATAGAACCAAACAACGTCTCTAGACCTTTCAAAAAAAATGTGTCTTCTTGCTCTGCAAACCAGACCTCCACAGCTTTTATTACCTCCTCGTTGGACTTCTTTCCAGTTGAAGGAGGAGATGATAGTCGGACGGAGTCAAATCTGGTGAATAAGAGGGGTGTTCTAGTAATTCAAACCCTAAATCACGAATTTTTTGCATGGCAACATGAGATATTTGTGCAGGGGCGTTGTCCTGCAAAAACAAAACACATTTGGATAGCTTTCCGCGTCTTTTCTTTCTAATTTTTTCCCGTAGAGTGGTCAGTGATGTCGAATGGCAATCTCCGGTTATTGTTCTACCCTTATCCAAAAAATCAATCATGATTACTCCATGGCAATCCCAAAAAACTGAAGCAAGAACTTTTCCAGCAGATTTTTGGACACAAAACTTCTTAGGTCTTGGAGAGGACATTGATCACCAAGAGTATTAAGCATCTTCGTAATTTAATATGCCTACCTCTTAACCCTTTTAAATACAGGTACTTGATGATGGCTGGATACTCCAATTTTTCGATTTACACAATTACGTTAGACATATTTTTTCTTTTAATTTATTGCGTAACTGTGGTTTACTTTTTTGTCGTCCAACTTCACACTGACACTTCTAATGAGTTATTGTTCGTTGCTATGGTAACGGCAATATTTTGTTTATGCATGGAACTGGTCTAGGCTAACTAGACATCAATACATCCTCGTATATCCTTGAATTTATCCTTCATCTCATCAGCGGTGCTACAGAATTTGTGCGATACCTAGCAATAATCTTCCACAAAAAAATTACCATCGAGAATGATTTCGTGTTAATCTCATGGAAGCTACTTGTACTTTTGGAGATGCAGTGATACAGCTTGAATAATTCCAAATGATAATTTTTGGTGATTACATAAATCTTGGTTTCAAAATATTTGTTAAATTATGATTGTAGACGAACCAATTTGATTGGACAAATATTATACAGAGAGCTCTATCGATATAATTAACATTATCGCCCAAATACAATAATATATAATTGTCATTTAACCTAGTATTTACTTTAACTGGAATTCACAAACTACGTGTGTGCGAAGGATACTTCAATTTAATGTTAATTAAAATTTGTTCATGTATTTGTTGAAGTTAGTTAATTAAATTTCATGTTGACAACGTTTAAATAGAAATGAATTTGGAGTATTTGTAGTAAAGAGATCGTTAATCGGATTGTTAGCTATTTAGGTATTTCATGCAACTCGGGGTTTACTATATCATTGGTTCGTTTTCTCTCTGTTAATTCCGCAGCAGTATCGGCCAATATTAGCCGACGTAAATAAATTGAAATATCTACTAATAATTAATATACGTCAATTTTGCAAGTGCCCTTAATATTCTAAAAAATGAAGTGAGAAAAATGGTATATCATACACCAAGGTGGTGAA
This sequence comes from Galerucella pusilla, assembly GCA_910591695.1. Taxonomy (NCBI): domain Eukaryota; kingdom Metazoa; phylum Arthropoda; class Insecta; order Coleoptera; family Chrysomelidae; genus Galerucella; species Galerucella pusilla. Next base: position 42,153 of record CAJUYI010000108.1, read on the forward strand.
GACTATTATTATTGACCGAGCGGAATAGGGTGCAAAATGGGGTATAGCATCGTCATCACTCCCTCGCGGGCAAATTTCAAACATTGAGACCGAAGAACAGCTAGAAGCTTATGTTGAAACAGACATGGATAATAAAATACCATTGGAGCTGATCCGCAACCTGGCACGTCTTCATCTCAAGCACTGACTGACCCGCAACCTGGCACATCTTCATCTCAAGCACTGACTGATTCGCCACCTAGCACATCTTCATCTCAAGCACTGACGGACCAACACGAGCTAATTTCTTTAAAAAGAGTAGCTGCAAAAGAGAATCTTCCACTTCAAGCAACAAAAATGTTGCGAACCTCAAAAAAAAGTTTCCTCCTGTCCAAATTGGTGATACCGTAAGTCCCTGATGTCGACCGTGGTCGTACAGACCCTCGAAATGTGTTAGCGGTTGTTGTTGGAATAGAGGATTCAGAGTTTTATAGATTAGCTAACAAAAATGGTACCTTGAAGCAGCTTTTCACCCGTAATCAGTTCGTAATTCGTAAAAAAGTTACTTTCCATGGACGAAGTTTCAAGAAAAGAAATGTCGCTAAGAGAAGCAGCTTCTGCTAATTCAAAAAGTGGAGGGCAAGGCTATACACGTTGTAACTGCAAAAGGAATTGTTCCACGACTAAATGCAGCTGTAAAAGCAAGGAACTTTTGTGCAATTCGAAGTGCCACGGTAGTTTAAGTTGTTGCAATAAATAGGATATTGTTCTTATTTTTTATATTTCATTTTATATTTTTATGTTCTACTGTTTGTTTTGAGTTCAAAAAAGTCCTTTCCCCATATTATTTTAATAAATAAAGACCTATGGATTTTTATTGTTTTTATTTAAAAAAAAAATTCTTCTTAACATACACCATAAGTGCATCCTGAATGTCGACAATCACCGGTGTAAGTTAGAAATAATGAAATTTAAACAATATTTCTTACATATGTCAAGCAACGTTGAGAATGATGACATTCACCGGTGTATCTCGACATTCACCAGATTTCGGTCTTTCACGGTAACATATACAATTTTTTCCATTACTAGCCAAATTTAACACAAAAATTAAAAATAATTCACAAGCACACCACGAGAAGCGTTTAACCCGTCGTCTGACTGACAAGTACACTGTCAGTTTTCGATATATTATGAACGTACTTGTTATGTCATCAGTCATTTTTGGTTGAGCGGGAATTTCAAACTAATAGCATTTTCATTCAAATAATGTTATTTTGATGGGTAATTTCAAGCAGCAAATATCTCCTGGGTATACAAAATTATGTTGCGCAAGTTTTTGTTGAATTCTTCCTGATTCTCCCTGAATTGTCAAAATATTTGAATTTGTTCATTATTTACCTAGGTTAATAAATTCAACTTCTTAGTTGGCAAGAAGAAGCAATAATTGTCAATTTAGCTTTAATTAATCTAGTGTGTTTTAAGATTGTCCTTCAACTGGCAGGTGTCACTTCACATTTAAAGGCAAATTTTAAAACCGGTCTTGACCTATTGAATACAACTATGGCGTTGTGCTATTAAGACAGTAACGGCTCGTGGTTGAGTTTATAGGAGGGTCATAGGTGATGTGACCAAAATCTTGAATTAGGGAGGCTTATCCGCTTTTCAATTTTGATTTTAGCCGAGTATTTGTCGCAGAATAACCACTGGGGTATTAGAACGGTTTAGGTGAATGTTATTAAAGAGGAATACCATATTATGTATATTTTAATTTTTTAAATACCCAATGACCTGATGGAGGTGCCGCCACTGCATAAAGAGAATAATTAAGTGCTAAAGAGCAATGTGAATTATAAATACATATTCGTAGTGAAGATTCTCATAGACCTAGGTGTGGATTATGTAGCCAAAGAAGGTCAAAAATAAACAAGAAGCAATAACGTATGCCCCACAAAATACGTCGCGAACAAATAGCAAAATTTAACCCAATAAAAATTACCATTACCTTTGGAGTGTATTTAAATTTGACGACAACCTCTAAAATAAAGCCACAGCGTGGAGTCTGCAGTTCATATTTCTCCAACAGAACCGTCCCATTCATCAGGTGAAACTTCTCCCTTAAATCTTAATTAGTGCAGTTAAAATTCTACGGCGAACCTCAAGTCTATAATTTTGATAACGCGCGAAGGGTAACGCAATATGTTTACATATTCCTGTGGAACAAGGTGTTTAGCTGGTAACAAATTAGAACAGGAGGTATTAATTGCGACGCCACTTTCACCGGTGCTGTATAGCCAGATAGAATTTGGTCGTTTATTTACGGAATGTTTTTGGCGTTCCAAACCGAAAGGTAAAGTTGAGATTTCAAGCATTTTCGGCACCGAAGAAATTTCGACACTGTTATTTGTTAAGCGATATTTTGTGGGGTAGTTCAATTATTAATCATTCAAAATAGGATGCAGACGTACTTTTCGCAGTGGCAATGTGTCTTACGTATTTTTTTAATGTCCCACAGACAGTTCTCGTCCTTTCCGAATTTGGCTGAATACGATCCTGATGATTTTATTTATCAAATTTAAGGTTAGCTATATGTCAAAATGGCAAATAAAATAAACGACATACCGAAAACCCGGATATACGTCACAAACGATGAAGCTATATTGAATGTACTATAGACAGTGTAAACAAACATCAACCTAAGGATTAATCTATTTTTTCAGCATAAAACCATAAAAAACTATAAGTTAGATGTTTTGCCCCAAACATGGCCTATGAATCAACAGAAACCTTTGATATGGTTTTAAATGAAACTAACTGTTTCTAAATGACTCCACAATATATTTGAAAAAATGTGTAAATTGCAAGTAAATTATTGACAATTGTTTCGATAAAGTAAAGTTCTATTTTTCAAAAGTATACACACAGCTACCACTTTTTCTTATTCGCTTCTGCTCAAGTCTGCATTTAGTAAAGTGTATCCATACTGGAATTTGAGGTACTAAAACAAAGGATATCCATTCCAACAAGCAAAAGTGACATCTTCGAATAAATTAAAAGGCGAAAAAGAACACATTGGTCAGTTGCCATCTATACCTTCTTTTTAAATTAGATAGAGCATTTTGAGAAACCTCACTTAGGTACACCACTAAAGTTTACTCGATTAAGAGGGTGTTCCGAAAGGGTCGTGCTCAGACTTTTCGAACTAATTCACAATTATGTGACATATGTATTATATTGCTCACAGGTGTCGTGTCCAATGAGGGATTAATGCAAGTCTACAATTTGAATCATCATTGGCCACAGGCCATGGCGAAAGTTGCGTAACCAAATGTCACATTATTGTGAACAAAATGTAAGGTTATCATAAGTAATTCATGTCAAATTGGATGATATAAATATGTACAAAAAAGCTACTGTATGTTTAAATTATTCTTTATTTACATTTGAGCAAGAACTAGAAGTCAACAGAAATTTTGATATCGAAAAATACCATAATAATGTACTGTAATGTGAGTAAGAATTGATGTGGAAATATTTACAATAAAAAAAAATATACTGGGAAATCAACAAGAAAAGACAAGCTTAGATTTTGTTTATCAAACTGAATAAATAATAAAAATAGCATTCTTTTTTTAATTTCTTGGGAAATTAAACCACAATATTTTTGAATTCTTTATTTCAACGTTTCGGTAGCGTTCCAGCTACCGTTGTCAAGAGAAAATAAGTAGAAATTAATTTTTTTATCCCTAACTGACACAACAGAAAAAATTTGACAACTAGACAATTAAAAATTATTTTGAAGTTTAAGACTGCAAAATTTTGTTATCAAATTTGTATTAAGGTCCATTCATAGCAAATCATATCTGTGGCAAAATGTGAAATGAAACACTTCATTTTATGA
>CAJUYI010000108.1:46432-89404 GCA_910591695.1 Galerucella pusilla
AAAAATATTGTGGTTTAATTTCCCAAGAAATTAAAAAAAGAATAAAACAACAAACGTGAAAAATATATTTCTAATAAGAATTTAGGTTATAATATTTTCATATAAACACGAAACTGACAAATATCATTGTTAGTTGTATTAAAAATAGCTGTGTGAAACAGGCGGCAATTTAACCAATCACTAGACCGCAGAAATGCCAACTTAAATTCAAATCGCTCCTCTTAGTTTAAAAACAAGGTAGACAGAGACATCCAAGCTGAAGTGAAGGCACTCGGTATTATAGAGATCGATTCTAAGCTAGTATTGAACTGCTTAAACGTACAAGGTCACGGTAGCTTGGTACTAAGGCACGAAGGTCATGATTGAACTGGAAACATCCTGAGGTGTCGCAGAATCGATAATAAACGTGGCCAGATGGAATTGGGTGGTACAGAAATATCTAGAAAAGAGGTTAATCTCGGTAGGAGAGGGGGGACATTGCCAAAATTTACGGGAGACCTATAATGAGCAAATAAAATAAACTCTCAAAAACGTATTAGATGTATTAACATGTGGTGTGGAGATTCTGTTACCTAGATGAGAAAACTGCAGGTTATATTCTTTGCTAGTGCGACTGTCTGGCCAAAGTTCGTTTCCTTGTACTAGGCAAAGAAAAGTCACCAGCAAAAGAACTACATGACAGATTCAGTCAGTCAAATCTGATTGGCTAAATAAAAATTGTCAGGATGCAGAATGCAATTTAGATTCAGAGGACTCGTGGCTAAAAGACTGAGATGCTGTGGACCTGAACAAATGAATCAAATTCTAAAAATGCGTTAATTCCTTTCCATATTCGCGATGCTACGTATAGCGCGCAAAAAAAATCTTGTTGTATATTTTTTACCTCGGTTATTTACGAAAGTCGTATTGGATATTCCGTACACCCTAAATATTTTATTTTGCATTCCAGACACAAGTCGTTAGTTTACATATGTCGGACGTGATTTGGGAAGTAAGTTTGTCGGTTTGAATTTGCGTGGATTTTATAGTGGAAACAACATACGATGTCCTACTCGAATTAGTAATACTACTTTGTATGCATTTTATAAGTAAATGAAGCATACCAAACGGGGGAATATCTTTTTGAGGATTTTTTCTTTTCTTTTTATTTTCTAGTCTTCTATTCTTTCGATTGTTTATGAAATTTTGAGTAAATCCGTTCGAAAACAATAACAATAATAATACTCGTAATAACATTAAATTTCCAGTAGAATACGAGGTTTGTAAACCGCATACAAATTTATCTGTTTGAATTGCATCAATCATAAAACTGTTAATAATCGCCGTGGCGATGCAGTGTGTTCGATTTATGAAAACATTTAAATCTACTATTAACGTGTATGTTATTTTCAATTTATAATTTCAACAGAAATCAGACGAGTTTCGAAATACATCCGGTTCGGTATTATCCGCATGCGTTGTCTGAAAAACGCTTTTAATCGCATCATGGTATTTATTTCATAATTCCACTATACATATGCAATGTGATAACGAAAATACGTATGTATTAACAAATTGTAGTCTGAAATTTACCAATTTCTACAAGCTTATTATTTCCATTATTCCCCACCGATCATTATTTTTTTGAATTAAATGTATACAGTGTGTATTAGCTTTCGATTTATAGATTTTATATAAATCTTAATTTACAAATAATAAAATTATTTAAAAAAAATTGAAACCTTGACCTATAGATGATTCCCAAAACTGTAAGGAAATAGATCGCTCCTAAAACTGTAAGAAATTGACGCCTCTAAAAACTTCGAAGAATAGATGACTCTCAAAATTTTAGGAAGTAGATCGCTCCTAAGACTAAATAAATAGACGGCTCCCAAAACTTCAGGAAATACCTAGCTGACAAAGCTGTGGGAAATAGAATACTCCCAAAATTTCAGGAAATAGCTGGCTCTCAAAACTTCAGGAAATAGATGGCTGCCCAGAACTGTAGAAAATAGAAGGCTCCCAAAACTTAAAGAAATAGATGGCTCCCGAAACTTCAGGAAATAGATGGCTGCCAAAAACTGTGGAAAATAGATGGCTTACAAAACTGTAGGAAATAGAAGGCTCCCAAAACTTCAGGAAATAGATGGCTCTCAAAACTTCAGGAAATAGATGGCTGCCAAAAACTGTGGGAAATAGATGGCTTACAAAACTGTAGGAAATAGAAGGCTCCCAAAACTTAAAGAAATAGATGGCTCTCGAAACTTCAGGAAATAAATGGCTTCCCAAAACTTCGGGAAAGAGATCGCTGCCCAAAACTGTCGGAAATAGAAGGCTCCCAAAACTTCAGGAAATAGATGGCTCTCGAAACTTCAGGAAATAGATAGCTGCCAAAAACTGTGGGAAATAGATGGCTCACAAAACTGTAGGGGATAGACGACTTTCTTTCAAAACTTCGGGAAACAGATCGCTGCCCAAAACTGTAGGAAATAGAAAGCTCCAAAAACTTGAGGAAATAGATGGCTTTCAAAACTGTAGGAAATAGAATGCTTTTTAAACTTCAGAAACTAAATGGCTCTCGAAACTTCAGGAAATAGATGGCTGCCAAAAACTGTAGTAGATAGAAGGCTCCAAAAACTTTAGGAAATAGATGGCTGCCCAAAACTGTAGGAAATAGGAGGCTCTCAGAACTTTAGGAAATAGACCACTGCAAAAACCTTAGGAAATAAAAGGCTCCAAAAATTGTAGGAAATAGACGCCTTTCTCTCAAAACTTCAGGAAATAGGCGGCTCTCAAAATGGTAGAAAACAGACGGCTCCAACTTCGGGAAATAGATCGCTGCCCAAAACTGTTGGAAATAGATGGCGCCCAAAACTGTAGGAAACTTCAGGATTTAGATGGCTCCCAAAACAACAGAAAATAGATGGTTCTCGAAACTTAAGGAAATAGATGGCTGCCCAAAACTTCAGGACATACACTGCTGCCAAAAATGTAGGAAACAGACGGCTTCCGAAACTTCAGGAAATACATGGCTCTCAAAACTTCAGGAAATAGAAGGCTTTCAAAAGTTCAGGAAATAGATGGCTCTCAAAACTGTATGGGAACAGACGGCTTTCAAAACTTCACGAAATAGATGACTCTTGAAACTATAGGAAACAGACGGCTTTCAAATGGATCGCTGCAAAAATTGAGGAAATAGGAGGCTCCCAAAACTGTACGAAATAGACGGCCCCCAGAATGCATACGGCTTCCAAAACTTGAAATAGATTACTTCAAAAGCTGTAGTGAATAGACGGCTCCCAAAACTGTAGTGACTAGCACTAGACAGCTCCCAATACTTTTTTGTACCATATTTTTGAAATACTTTGTTTTTCCAGTTAAAGACTTTTGTCTACAATTCTTCACTAAATTTTCTACAAAATAAGTACTCTTTGCTAAACCCGCTACAACACTCCATACGGGATGAATCTTAAAAAGTATCATTTATATCTTCAACGCTGATAGAAAGAAGGAATGCGGTTACCTAAAATCGTATTTTTAAATCATTCCCTCTCAAGGATCCGACTTCGACAATATAAAACACTACACGATCTCACCGTGACAAGATTTGAATTGCCAGTAAGTATTGATTTAAAATTGCGGTCCCTTTCCCATTCGTATTCGACTCCTCGACCCTCTTTTTTAGTGACGATTCTCCCTCAGGAGCTCCCTGATTGCACCTGTCCATATATCTCCCCATTTATAACGTAGCCTCGACATTGTCGGACATCGGCGACGTTGCCCTTTTTCGCTGAAGCGACACAAACTGTCTTTTAAATGGAGAATCGAATGCCGATAATGTCACGTTACCTTCAGATTTATTCAACCCGTTTGGAAGTTATTGAAAAGAAGAAAAGAACCGCCGGAGTTTTGCGGTCACGATAATTATCGAATTTTTAATTAAAAATTTGACCGTTGAAGGTTTTATGGAAAAAGCTGACACTGTAGGAAAAAAACACTGTTTGCAAATGAGCGAAAACTCTTTAAGAGCTCTACTGGATAACTTTAATTAAATAAGCTTTTACCACTGTCGTATTGCTGAGCTCCTCTTAATAAACCGATTCCAACAAACTAAATAATGTATGGTCAATTAAGAATTATACAGGGTGAAATTTTTATTTTTACAGTTATTAAACACATACATAAAATTCCTGATGTATTTGATTTTAATACATTAAAATAAATGCTCAAAATGTTCTCCACCTAGTTGTTGGCAATAGCACAGTCTCCTATAGAACTCCTCCTTAACTTTGTTTGAAGTTTGAGGTGAAATATTCCGTATTTCTGTAGTTATCCTGTCTTTGAGGTCTACAATGCTAGTTGGTTGTGTTGCATATACTTTGTTCTTGAGATAACCCCAGAGAAAAAATCTAACGGCGTAAGGTCTGGCGATCTAGCTGGCCACTCAATAGTACCACTTCGTCCAATCCATTTATTGGGGAAGATTTAATCTAAATAAGTTCTTACCATTAAAGCATAATGGAGTGTTGCCCCGTCTTGCTGTAACCAAACATTTTCATTCGGTAAGCTAGGATCTATTGCATTGGGATATAAGTTTGCCAACGCAGGAATAACTCCATTTCTAAGCATATTTAAATATTTTTCAGCTGTCAAATTTCCATCTATAAATATAGGACCAATAATATGGTCGCCTACGATACCGGCCCAAACGTTCACCTTTTGAGGGTACTGAGTATGTGTCTCACGCATCCAATTAGGATTATCTGCTGACCAATATTTAGAGTTCTGTCGGTTTACCTCTCCATTCAATGTGAATGTTGATTCGTCAGAAAAAATAATGGTACCAAGAGCTATCTCGTTTCTGTTCAGCTTATTTATCAATCTTTCGCAGAAATCCATTCTACGATATGGATCGTCGTCTGTTAACTCCTGCACAAAAGTTTCTCTTTATGAAGACATCTTAGAACAGTTGTATGACTAACATTATTTTCACGGGCAATTTGACGTATACTTGAAGTTGAATTCTCTTCGACAAAATATCCACTTCCACATCATCTTCAACGAAGTGTGGTTTTCTTTTCAATGGTTTGACATGTCCAAGTTCTCTGAATTGTGCATGAATTTTAGACACAATACTTTGTGAAATATTAGGCAATTCGGGATACCTGTGATTAAATAAGTTTGCCACTTCAACTTGACTTCTGCAGTTATCCCAGTACCCGATCATCATTAAAATCTCAATTCGGTGAGTCTCAGTTAAATATTTCATTGTTATGTCGACAAGGAAAGAGTTTTTGACAAAGATTTTACTTTTTCAGTATAAACTGTCAACACATCAACATCTGACAGAATAGAAAACAATCCACATTATTTACCGATTTAAAACAATCCACATTATTTACCGATTTTGTCTAATTATTGGCGTTATTAGGCAATTTTTTTCAGGTATTTATGATAAAATTCATGGGCGTAGCAGGTTTTCTTTAATATACAAATACGTCTAATTATAAGTTAGTTTAGATTTTTGATAAATCCATATTTAGCTAATTTAAAAAAGTACCAATATTTCAAGTGTAATAAATTATTAATTTTAAAATTTCACCCTGTATAATTCATAATTGACCATACATTATTTAGTTTGTTGGAAGCGGTTCATGAAGAGGATTTCAAAAATATGCAAATATACAGGGTGTTTCATTAAAAAAAAACACCGACTATGGAATACTTGCGTAAATCACCCTGTACATTTACATTTTTGTTTAGTTTACATAACGCACAACTCAATTCAAAAGATGACATGTCTCGGCATTTTTTAAAATTTTCTAAAATAATGGCATAAAGAATTTTCTCTACTTTTTTTTCAACTTTCGATTAGTTCTGTTGACTTTCCTCACGTTCGTAGAAAAAGCGTTACCAATAGATATAACAGAATAATAATTATTCTAACGCTTCAAAAATAGACTTAAAATTTTTCGATAACCGAAAACCGAAACACCCTTATTAAAATAAAAACAAAACAAGATAACTTTTTTATTATTTTTAGTAAAAGAAGTTAATAAGACAATTCCGCAAAACATTGGAATGGAGTGAACGAAAATCCCAAGATGTGCTGAGTTTGTCAAAACGGAAGTTAACTTACAGAAATGGTCCGAAAGAGATTTATAACATTTATAATGCTCGCGAATTCAGTGTATATATATATAAAGTCTCGGTAGAAATGGTAGCAGTGACATACCAGAACAATACAATACTACCAACTTAACTAAGGTACAGTCGTTCGTTATAGATAGAGATAGATATATATCCACCACTCGAGTTTAACCTGAAATAATGACTGAGATTTGTAATGCGTCTTTGTGTCAAGGATAAGCAAAGTTATTGTTCGCGAGATAAAATTATGTATACTCTCTAAAGAAGAGATTAAGTTTTGCGCGGGAGTTGGAGAACAACTTTGAATGAAACAATGAATATGTTAATACTGAGAAGGAGCTCAATTTTGATTTGAGGTTGACGTATGTACAACTGGGGGGATTTACTCTCGAATAGAGCACACACGAGGTGGGATTAGCAAAATTGGAATTTCCACTGAAACGTATTTTTTATATACGGATAATAAATGTGAAATTAACTTCAGTAAATATTTTTGTTCTCTGTTTTGGTTACGAAACCACCTACTAGTTTTATCTCCTGCACTGTGGTCACTAGCGGTTGACGACCTCTTAGAGAAGCTCAAAATAATTATGGGGATTTTGTGCTCTGAGATCTGCTGACGATTAAGTGAAATACTCACCTCTTACTAATGGTGTACAGACCAATTATCACATATACTGAGTTGTTTTGGTGGAGCAAAACAAAGCAACAAAAGGAAAAACAGAGTTGCGAAAAGTGCTATGTCTGTTGCTCCAGCTCAGCCTTAAGGTTAATGCTAGACCTTCCTTCACTGCATCTACATGTACTAAAAATTGCCTTGGAAAATTTCTATAGGCTAACGTAAAAAGAACTGCTCATTTTCCAGGCAATTGCACTGACAGGATGTGCTCAGCAGTTTCCTCCTCTATGTGACAGAGTCTGTAGTTAGATTCGTCTGTCAAGTGTACTAGCTTCACGAGCCTCTTAAACTTACAGCGCCCAGTTAATATACCTACTACGGCTTTGACTTTTTTCCTGCTTATTAGGAACTGACGCCAATAAGGCAAGGCTTTTGGAGTTGTGAAGTAGTCAAGTTACACGACAAGGTCAAGCGGTAGACAAGTTTTTTGTTATGCGTTACCTAAGCTGAGTTAACCAGTATGCTAAGTCCCTCAAGCTAAATTCCTTCGCCTTTTCAAGCACCCTCAGTTTTCGAGATATTTCTTATAATAAAAAGTACATAAATATATATTAGAACTGTTGCTTTCAAAAAAAAAAAAATATTAAACATTTCAAATCTATACAAAAGCTACTGTACTTCAAATATATATATAACATTCGCCAAACCACAACAAAAAGAATCCATTATCAATGAATAATCCAAGTCGTACGTGTTTCCAATTTACATGAAGTCGTAGTTTAAATTTTTAATTTTCCGATTCCTAGATAGAAGAGGTATTTTTATTGTATCGCTATATATGCGGCCATATTTATGATGTGAGGATATATTCTGACATGGTGTTGGCGCGCCATAAGGCCGAACCAGCAAACACCTCACTCAAAGTGCGATGGGTTTGCGATTCACTCGGCGAATACAGATGTTACATTCAACATTCATAATATGATGTGATTCTACACTGCGAAAAGTGTGAGATTTAAATTATGTTGATGAACACGTAATTTTGTTAGAGTTTACTGTTTAGGCCCTTTCCTTGTGGATTCCACTCATACTATTTTAAATAGAACTAACTGTTTCCACTATTTATTCAAAAAAGTATAATAATTATTTCAATATTGACATACTATCATCGACAGATTGACAGAAGTTACATTTTATGTTACTTAAAAAAATTGATATGATAGTACTTACTTAAACATTCGAAGATGTTTACCTGAAACAAAAAATTATTATTAGATATTTACTTACGACCGTTCACTTAAAAGTAACAACTACTTCTCTGTCTATATGCCACGACAGATATTCAAATACACTTGTAAGATATACAGGGTTAGAATATCTTCACGATACAATCAACCATTATGGTTTGTAAATTCAAGTCAAAGTAAAACTGCGCTATGAGTTTTACCATGGATCCTAACGGGACATTGTCGCCTGAAGAAGCTCAAAATAGTGGAGGAAGAAGAATGTAGATTTTGTGGCATGGAAGAAGAAACCTCCATCCACATGCTTTTCAATAGCACAGCACTCCAGAATCCTAGAGCACAGCACCTGGGAGATTACTGGACAGAAGAGGAACATTTACCCAAGTTGAAACCTGCAGATATCCTAAAATTCCTCCGGGAAATAGGACTGAAGGAGCTACTAGTTTCTGAGACTCTCCTCAGAAAGTAAGTAGAAGTAAGGGGGCACAATAGATCTGTTAGGTCTCAGTGAATATCACCCCAAAGAGACTGAGGTAAAATCATGGTTATCTACGATTGCGACACAAAATGAGCAATATACAGGGTAAGCTGCATTGTAGCTCCGCTACGTCCAAGAGCTGTGCACACTATACTGTGCTGATACTGTGTTGATCATTTCCTCAAGTTCATTGAGTTGTAAATTTAAGACAACCTGTGACATAAATAGAGGATATTTGATTTTTTCTGGTGTAAGAAGGGGTTTATGTCGCGGTGTGGAAAAGCAATCACAATCGGACGTATCGTCTGTATATTCCTATCGAAATTGGATTGGAAGAGTGGAAAGCAGGATGTAGACGAGAAGGGAAAATCAAGTGATGATCTAGAAGATCGGAACAGGTGTACCAATCAAGTTGCGAGTGCACGTGTCGAAATTGGATACCAAGATACACATTTTTCTACTGAGTTAATTTTTATTGTATTGAAATGTATAAACCTAACCTCATTTGTTAAAACTAGGTGATTTTTTAAAATTAATATGACAAATTGTCTTGTCCGTTAAGTATAAAGTTTATTTCGACCAATATTAAAATAAAAAAAATAAAACTTACAGAAGTTTTAATCATTCAAAGAATCATACTGAAACATTTTTTTGACGTTTCAGTTGTTCCGTCCGAGCGGCAAATTTTGATATAATTTCAAAGTTTCCAAATAGAAAGTGCTCTCTCGCTGTGTCTGTGTCTAACTGCCTTTCAGAGACCGGTAATGAGTGCTTGTACTGCAGCTTTCCTGTTGCCTGGCTTTTCGCATTTCAACCGTGCGGCTTTTCTCCCAACTTTCCAGTTTCCATGGATGATTCTCGACTAGCACAACGACTAAGGCCGAAAGTCAACGTTCACGGTTAATTTCCAGGTATTTCACACAGAGAATCGCTTTGAGTTCCCGCTCATTTCGATGCTCTTTGTCCAAAAATAATTATGGTAACTCAACTTTTAGTTGAAGAGATGCTCCGTGAAGCATTTGAAATTTATTTTGCCAGCATTTGTGACCGAGGATCCCAATTTGGATACTTCAAAGGCATGAAAGGCTATTATTTTGAATGTTAAAAAAAGCTCTTTGTTTTTTGAGAGGTAAAGTGCTCTCGAACAAGTTTCTTTAAGTTTTAATGGGATTCGACTGTAGTCAATTATACAAGAACTTGAAAGTGAACTGATAGGAAGGTACTGAGATTTATATGAATTTTGAATAACTGATTGTCTTCGATTAAATGCAAAAGTGTCTGATTAATTTTTGAAGATCACTTATTTTTCCTTCGTAAAAGATCAAAATTGATGGGATAACAGGAAGTAGTTATTTATAATTTTCTGGAAAATTTTGCTAAAATTTTTTTTCTATTTTTATTTTACGTTATAAAGGATTATTTTATTTAGAAGTCTGCTAAAAATTGTTCAAGAACCAAATAGTGAGATGAAGAAAATGCTTCAATACAACTGTCATAAAAAAACAAAAAAATCATGAATATATCAAAAGTAACATATGTATGTATGTGTGTGTTTTGGAGTGACATTCACTGAGACCTAAAAGAGGAGAGTCTCAGAAACTAGTAGTTCCTTTAGTCCTATTTCCCGGAGGAATTTTAGGATGTCTGCAGGCAAATGTTCCTCTTCTATCCAGTAATTTCCTAGGTGCTGTGCTCTAGGATTCTGAACTGCTGTGCAGTTGGAAAGTATGTGGATGAAGGTTTCTTCTTCCATTCTACAAAATCTGCATTCTTCTTCCTTCACTACTTTGAGCTTTTTCAGGTGCCCATTCAGGCTACAATGTCCCGTTAGGATCCCTGTTAAAACTCTTAGCGCAGTTTTACTTTGGGTTATGCATTCTTTTGGTCTCAACAGGTTGTAGTCACCCAGAAGAGTATTTGATTGTATAAGCCCTACTAGATCTTTCCAATGGTCAGATCTTCTCTTTTTCTCGGCTTTACTTATTTCTTCCAATATTACTTTGGGGCTGACTCCGCAAAAGGGTTCAGGCCCCCAGAAAGGTATTTCAGTCCCCCTCTTTGCTAGTTCATCTGCTATTTCATTTCCTTCTATTCCAGTGTGTCCTGGACTCCATAGTAATGTGACTATGTTGTTCTCGCCTAATTCATTGAGTTTGTCTACGCATTCCCTCGCCATTTTGGAACTGATTACACAAGAGCTCAGTGCCTTAATGGCTGCTTGACTATCCGACATTATGATTATCCTTTGTCTTCTGTATCCTTTATCAATATTGAACTGGGCGTACTTTCTTATGGCGTGGATTTCCGCTTGAAAGATACTTGGGGTTTTTCCCAAGCTTTCAGTGTTTGGTTCCTGGCCCGAACACTCCTAACCCAGTTTCTTCTATTGCTTTTGAGCCGTCTGTTATTAAAAAAAAGTAGATCAGAACTGGAAACTACGTTTAAATATGCTTTTGCATCCATTTACATTGAAAAAATAGGTTTTGTGCTTGTTTAACATTGTTTCTATTTTCTTAATGACGCTACAATATTTGCGTAAATTTTTAACGCGTTCTAACAGTTACTGTCAAACATTTGTAGGCATCGAACATTCATTAGTTTGTCAGCGCATCCTAGATTACACGTAACTACACCAAAATTTGCTTTGTTATTGTATCTAGAAATACATTTAAAAATTTAATACATTTTTTTCATATAAATGGTTATAATCGTATATTCGAACGTAGTTTTCAATTCTGTTCAACTTCCATTTATAACATTTTTCGATATTGTCTAATTTAAAGGTGCTTTACTCTTGAGTTAAGTTCATATTTTTTGATAAACCTTGTATAATACTAAAAAAAAATTGATTGATATCTGATAATTGTATTTTAGAACATGCAGAACTTTTTATGAAGAATAAGTTTTTCTCCTAAAATTGGTAATAGAAAAGTTTCCCATATGGTGCAAACTTAAGTGGACACAGATAGGAACAGAAGTGGTTGTTTCTGTTTCAAACGTAGCTTGCCAATTAAAGTATATAAAAACCCTTCATCCAATCAAATTTAATAATTTTTCAAATCTCACATTGCTACTTATTCATGTACAGGGCTACTCATTATATTTTGACCGCCACTTATTTCCATTAAATACGTAAATACAAAAAAAAATTTCAAATAAAAGTTGTATTATTTCACCTGTACTGATAAAAAATGTAACAACAGACTGAATTTTGTATACAGAGAGTGCCCAATAAAATGCATCCCCAATATTTCAAATGGGACACTCAGTATTTTTTTAAGTTTTAAGTAGCCCTGCCTCTTCTGATTACAAGTATATAATATTGTGTAGTATAAATTTTTTTCTATAATGACGAACGGACAAAATATAATGAGAAACCCCGTAC
Organism: Galerucella pusilla; assembly: GCA_910591695.1. Taxonomy (NCBI): domain Eukaryota; kingdom Metazoa; phylum Arthropoda; class Insecta; order Coleoptera; family Chrysomelidae; genus Galerucella; species Galerucella pusilla. Next base: position 58,288 of record CAJUYI010000108.1, read on the forward strand.
ACTAAATATGAAACCAAAAAATAACGGCTTCAATTTTCCGAAAACCTGTTTTATCTGTGAAATGGCAAACGTAACAGGCGTTGAACAATAGCAGAGAGAGAAAAAAAGGTAAGCACGTGCCGTAAAATAACGGTCCTTCTGATCCGCTTTTTCTATTGACACTAAATGACGGAGTATGTCAACGTGGGGCTTTTATTTCACGTCGACCGGTGTGCAATTTAAATTTTTCTACCTCCGTACTACAATAGGCACACGCGCGGTTTGACAACTCGCACACATGAACGCCTCCATACCATGTATTCGAATTGCGATTGCATCGCACCCTCTACATGCAGATGGGCTTAATATTCAGGGCAGAAACGTATATATTACAAGATCCCTAAGTAATTTTTTTTAACATTTGAAACTCTCAAGAAATGATTTTGTACTTTTGTTAATTTTGTCTACTTATTGGTATATGTGTTTACTCCAAACAGTAAACTACTGTGGAACCAGCACGAAAAGGAGATTATATACAAAGCAATGGTATGCAGGAATCTTGCAGGGAGAAACTGGGGTTTTAGCTCAAAAATCCTGAGCTGGATTTACACTGCCATAGTAAGAGAAGTTATCACTTCTGTATCTGTAGAGTAGGTAGGGAGGGTGAGTGTATGCTCACAGCACTTTGGCCACATGTGACCCATTGTACATCCTCCCGAGGAGTTGTCCTCCTAGGTCATTGTCCATCCTGTCCTTCTCAGGAAGGTGGTCAGGTCACTAGGAGACATCTCCTTTATATCGGCAGGTGTAGGCCAAGACTCACCGAACACACACTCTCTTATCGACGATAACTCCTGACACTCGCATAAGACATGCCAGACAGTTTCATCTTCCTGTTCACACGTCCTGCATAGAGGTGTGTCCACTAGCCCCATAGTATGGAGGTGTTTCCTTAGATGACAGTGGCCAGTAAGAAATCCTACTGTTAAACGTAGGTTTTTTCTGGTCATCGTCAAATATTTCTTCGGCGCCAGCTTCCCAGGGTCGCCCAGGGTGATCCTTGTAATACTGCATACTTTGATTACATCCCATCTCTTAAGGGATTGAGCATGGGTGTAACGTTTGGCTAGTTCCGCAATTATCGAAGTCGTTAGGCCGTAGGTGTCACTGGGTCCTAAAATTTTCAGTCCAGCCGCTTCCCAGGCTAAAGAATCGGCAATGCGATTACCTTTATTCCTGTTGTGCCCTTTAACCCACCTCAGGATAATATTGTTATCTGCTGAGGCGTTACCTAAATCTTGGTGGCACTCTAGTACTAGACACAATGTAACAAGTCATCTGTTCCAAGCTAATAGGGCTTGTCTACCATCAGTGCAGATTGTTGTTTGTTGTTTTTGCCAGAACTTTCTTTTCTGGTTAGTTCTTTTGCGGCAATTGAGATACCAGCCAGTTCTGTTTGAACCACGCTGGTATCGTTTCCCATTCCCCACTTAATCCTTAGGCTTAGTGCTCCGGAGTAAACTCCACATCCTGATCCTTCTTTCATTTTTGAGCCATCTGTACTTATGGAGCCATTGCGTGGAGTAGTAGAACTTTTGACGAGAGAAAACCAGTCCAAAATTCAAAGACCATATGCCTTATAGGAGCAATGGAAACATGTCCAACGGCAGCCATGGAAGTGATTCTCAACCTCTGGTGGAAAGTGTTGCAGAAAGAACAGGATATAGAATAAGTGAAGAGGGAATTACCTCCTTAATTTTTAGAAATAAGATGACCTGGGACATGTCACTACTCACTGTTAATAAGAAGCTAATTTTGAATTATTTCAAAACAAACGTACCGGTATATTTTCAAAATAGATTAAAGTAACGCTAAGAAGTTTTTTTAAAGGGATTCAGTCTATAAATACGACTCTAATCTAATTTAAAGAGTTCCTATTTTTAACCATTAATAAATACCTATTTCATCAGCTCTCCCCTGTAGAATAATTTTGCGTTCCCGCCAATGCGCGTCTGGTATATTCACGAAATTTGAAAAAAAAGACAAATAAAACTACGTGAAACGTCGGTCGTCACAAAGACGTGGCGAAACTTTAGCGAGAAGGTATCGTATTTTATCGCGCGTACATAGTTTCTATCACACACTAATCGAACGGATTTACACGCTCTAAACTCGCACTCGCGCCTCAAAGGCCGCAGACACAGTCCTCCTGACACTCCAGAAAAAGAAATTCGTTCTCGAGTGTTATTTTAAATCGGGATCTCGTTGTGCACAGGTTAGTACGTCGGGATCTCCGGACAATGAATATACTAGAAGAATAAACAGACATAATATCTGATGCCAACATGAAGAACGTTTATTTAATTATTTTGCACAGATGTTGCCATATAGTATTATTTAAATATTAGATGATATGAGTTTTGTTTTAAAAAATGAAAAATCGTGAAAAGAGTAATAAGTTTAATATGTATAGATCTCATGTCGGTTGGAAGAGCTCATTACATTCGACAAAATAAATAAATGGTGATAGTCGATAGGCGGTAACCGGTTGGGAGAGTCGGTGGGAAAGAACCGTGAAACGAAGATAAATTACCTTTTGAAAAGATGAGTTTTTTAGTGTTCATCGACGTGAAGTTAGTATGAATTTGTAAACATATCAAAGTCTGAACAACCGTAGCCCACTTTTCATTATATGCTCTTTCCCCCTTCTACCTACCTTTAACAGAGAGGAACTCGACAGTGTGCAGTCGTAGTGCCCGTGTTTCAAGATTCTTTTTAAATATCAGTTAGTACCAACAAAAACTCTTCCGTAATTTTAGAATTTGATATATTAGGATTAAAAATAATTATTACATAAATTGCATTTTGAATCTACACTCTGCACAAAAAGCACTTGAATTGAGTGGGCAGCACTTTCTTTCACGAATAAAAACTAATACAACGTACTGCAAGCGCCAAACGTGGTGGCCATCGATCGTGCAGGTATAGACTCTCCCAACCAAATTACTATTGGATTACGATAAGCCCTCTGCCGGTCAGTGTCGTACCTATACCACAAAAATTACTTAGACAATGCCAAACGCCAACAGAATTGGAGAACAACTAATGATACACACACACACACCTCTATCAAACTGGTCCCTCCCAAGATGCACTCCTCCAGGAGCAATGCATCCCGGGAAGAACATTCCTCCACCCCTCATCTCCTTCGATGAGGCCTCAGTCCGGTCTGTTGAGCTAGTCCATCTTCTTTTCTTGGTTTATGGAAAAGTTCTAGCGTTCTTCTGTTCTTCTTGAGGTAGTGATAGTCACTTTTCTCTCGTTTGTCTTCTTGATTTTTCGTCGCTCGCGGGGTGTGTGTGTGTGTATGTCTCTGCCTCAAAAAAGTACAAATCCTTAGCCGACGTACTGCGACTAAAGACGACCTTAGGGAGCGGATCCATTTGTTAAAGCTGGCCTTACTAGCTTTCCTGCCGGTCGTTTTTATGGACAGGCAGGATTTTTAAGTAAGTGATCTTCTTTTACTTACCTGTTGGTGTTGCTATTTGTCTTCATTGTTGTCCATATTCTATCTGTTTCCTTGGTCGTGCGTTTGTTTTAGTTAGTTCAGTAAACGAAGGTGTCAACATGGGCAACTGGTCCAGCAAGAGCAATTTTTTTTAATTTGCAGGTTATGGTAGGCATATTAAATTCCCAAAATGTCAGGTACCTGACCATTGTGGAAGGGAGGGAAAATGTCTCTGAAATTCCAGAAAATCCGTTTTCCCGCGATATCTATTTGACCACTGGAGAATTTTTGTTCAGTCGAAAAATAAAGAGTAGTTTCTTACCCACAAAAATGATCCTTAGCATTTTTTCGGAAAATTAGATAGTTTTCGAGATAAATAGCCCGAACGCCGTCCCAAAATTGAGCTCCAGGCCGACTTATAGAGAGCACGCTCTGAGGGCATGACGTCCCCAAGTAAATTACTAATTTTTTAATAACTTGCGTGAAAATCAATATTTTTTAATGAATCAAAGTGCGGGTGAAAGAAGGGATCTGTGGCTACTAAGGCGTGTTTTTATCCACTCAATTCGTGCTCCTGGGTCATTGGAAAACCAGGCTTCCATGGATTGATTCATATTATTTTTATTAAGAGTTATTTCAGCCAATTCTATTGGATAATGGTTCTTTGGGGGGTACTTTATTTATTCCGAAACAATGCTACCAATAATTCGCCCGTATTTTTTGAATAATTTTGGAATTTTTATTGATAAAAACACAGGGAAATATTGATTGGTCTCTCCAATAAAAGCAGGCGAGGGTGTCAATTTTAAAGAAAGCGATAACTTTTTTGACCCCGAGAGTGGGTAAGAGATCGATCATTTTCATGTTTCTTTTCATGGCCTTAATTATTTCGTGGTTGCGAAAATGCAAGGTGGCGCCATCTACCATAGATGCCTGGAGGCCTAAATATAGAAATTGGTGTATTTTCAGCGTCCCTCATCCCAGATTTTGGGCTAGAAGCGTCAGTTTTCAAGTTTCAGAAAACTGCGAACATTTCAACCACCATTTTTGCAAAAAATATTGGTGTATCTAAAAAAATCGTAGGGACAACTTTTGTAGGTAATGAGCTGCTCTTCATATTTTGTCTGTTTAAAAATTCTCTAGGGATCGTAGTTCGGGAGATATCGGCGGAAAACGGATTTTCGGGATCTCTAGAGACATTTTCCGACCCTCCCACAAATTTCAGGCACCTGACATTTTGGGGGTTCAATGTACTACTATTACCTGCAAATTAAAAAAAAAATTTCTTGCTGGACCAGATGCCCATGTAGACGGTATTTTTCGCCGTCCTTTCTGGTATAGTCCGTGAGTTGTCTAGAGTGTTTGGGCGTGTCCGTAGTTCTTCGAATCTTCTCCTGGCTTTGGCTTCCATGACTTCGAGGATCTTCTTAACTAATGATACGCCTCTGTACAGAGCATTTATATGTCTTACAAGAGCAGTAGTGGTGGATAAGATTGAAAATGAAGTTGTGCGCATGGGGGCGGGCTCCCCATCAAGTTTGGCGCTTGCAGTAATTGACTAGTCTAGTTTGCGACAGTCAAACCAAAGAGGATTCATTTGTTGTAGACTATGTCTATTCCAGTCTTGTATAATAAGCAGAGTATATTTAATTGTTTTTTCGAATAAATTGCTTACAATCGTATAGCGAGTTCTATTTCATTAAAATACCAGATGCTTAGAAAATGAACCATATAAATTTTCTTGGGGACTCAATGAGCCACCAGACTCTGTCGGTCAAAAAAGAGGCGCAGACTTTATGTTATGTGCAGATGACCCTAGCTACGCTACTGCTTATCTTATCGTTTTTTATGTAGCTTCACGATATAATAAATGTAAAAGATCTAATGGTGGTAAAATATCACTAGCTACTATTTTGTTAGCAGTGGTCCGGACCTGTTCGGCATTTACGGCGTAGGCTTTAACAAGTGGCGCCTGTAGGTCGACCATCGGGCATTTTGTACGATCATGCAGGAAAATTCCAATTAATTTATATAAATGACAAAAACATGAAAAATGGTACACAGAAATTAATTCGTGACCCATTATTATTCGACCAACTACCTGTAAAATTAACAAAACAATCTAAAAAATAGCTGGCCTGTTGGCTCTGCCAGTGCCAAAAACGTATTTAGAAGCCTACAATTCAAGTAATATATTATAACTCTGAGGAGGACAGATATTTGAAATTGTTATGCAGTCTTAAACTTCCAAAATTGACTGTCTAATTGTCGAATTTCTACCTAAAAGATACTTCGCCTTTCGAAAAAAATTATTTACACAATAAATAATAAAATTAAATATATCACTAAGATATTTTACCCACCCTGTATATACATTATTTAAAATAAAAACAACAAATTGTTTTAGACAAACTGCTCTTCGCAAAAAAAAAGAAAATGTATGTCCTAAATAAATAAAACTCAACTACAAACATTTTTCAAGGGCAAAATTCTTTTCCCCCTTTCTATAATAACGAGTAGCTCTGGCAATTTAGACAGACAAAATAAAGGAGAAAAAACGATTACTTACAATGAAAGGTGGGTTTAAGGCATACGCTGTGTACTGAAAAGCAGATAAGTCTGAGAATAAATAGATTTCATTTTAGGTAAACCATTCAACTTTTTAAACCTTTAAATAACAGTCAACAAAATGAACACAATTTTTTGTTACAGATAAAAAAAATGATTTATCGGAATTCGTGTATTAAACGTATATATACAGTATAATTGAATTAAGTAAAAAAAGTTGAAACAGGTCGATCTCTAAATTTAATTTTATATTATTTCGCGATGTGAATTATTTTACTAATGGTCGTATCGTTTGGGAGAAGAAAACAATTTTTTCTACTACTAGCTGTGAAGTTGACAATAAAATTATTGCTTCATCTAGCCAACTGAGAAGTTGAATTTCTCTATTAGTGGTTAATAATTTTTTCTATTATTAACCTAGGTCAATAATGGACAAATTCAAATATTTTGAGAATTCAGGGATAGTAGTTCAACAAAAACTTATGCAACATAATTTTGTATACCCAGGAGATTGTCTTTAACATATTTGCTGCTTGAAATTACCTATCAAGATAACATTATTTGAATAAAAATGCCATTAGTTTGAAATTCGCGTTTAACCAAAAATGACTGACATAACGAGTACGTTCATAATATATCGAAAACTGACAGTGTACTTGTCAGTCAGACGACGGAGTAAACGCTTCTCGTGCTGCGTTTGTGATTTATTTTTAATTTTTCCCTTAAATTTGGCTAGAAGTGGAAAAATTGTATATACACCATGGTGTTGAAGACATTTATAAACCTGCACCTTATTCCGCTCGTGGCAAAGCCCCTCTCGAAATAATCTTGGTGCTCGGTCAATAATAATAGTCTTCACCACCTTGGTGTTGATATACTATTAAAATGACGACCTGTCATTAAATATTTTTTGTTATCCATTGATTAGGCATATATGCAGTTCAAAGAAAAAATCCGACAAGGAGGATGAACCCCTTGCAAAGTTATTCAAGGGTAATGTTGAATTAGTAATATATTTTGACTTGAAGCGTTTTATATACAGGAAGAAATTTCTTAAGGGTCATCTACCAAATTCGACCTTGCACAATTATGCTTTGTATATTTTTTTGTTTCCCTACGTCCTCACGTTTAAGTTCACATAACGAAAATTTTATTAGAAATATGAAAGCTTCGCAACATTTAGGTAGCCAAGCGGTCCAAGCGGATTTTGGTTCACGTACTACTCTATAAGCTTCGTCAGTACTGAACTGGGAGACCGCCGAGACCGGCGAACGTTGTATCAACAATAGAACGGCAAGCGACTACCGAAGCAGAGAGACAATGTCAGTCATAAAGGATAGAAAAGCGAGAGATGGATTTTTATCCCATATTTTAGTGGTAGCAACCAAATTTCAATAAGGAATTGTACGGTCATAAGTAATTTGAGGATTCTGAGATTTTTATATAGTATTCATAAAGCTTCAAATTAGACTTCTTATCAATTAGTTTTTCCATTTAATCCATATTTAATTCTTTACAAGGGCTCAAACTTTGCTTAATATGTGTAATTACCTCATGATTCGTATTTTTTTCAACAAAATTTGGTTAGCATTTCAAAGTTTTTATTCAACATTAATCTACATGATATATTTTTTCCTTAATTTTCAATACATCCATTACCTCAAAATTTTTTGCCAAAAATACTTCGATATTTTGTCAAATCGCTGCCGATAGATTCCCCTTAATTGGTATCCCATTCAACGTTTGTCATCTGTTGTTTGGGTGTTTGTTTGCGGGGGGGATGTGTATCGGTTTTTTCGGGGGGGGGCTCTACCTTCTGCTTTCTACCTCGAGTTGTTGTTCTTTTTTACCTTTTTGTCAATTGAATAGAGACTTCCCTCTCCTGAATATTGCATAAAATATTGTTATTGATAAAAAACATGTCATAAACATTTGGAGCCATTTTTCGCAAAAGCCGCGATATTATGTATTTGCCGAAAACTTTTTGAAAAGAAAAATTATAGCCAGTGCAACGCTCTACAAAAAATATCTCACAAATTTTTTCTCATATACTTTATTTAAAATTGATTCAACTTTAAGCTTGAATAACTTTGAAACGAATAAAAGTATCAAGAAATTAAAAGAGTCCTTTCTTGTAGAGCGTCAAATTTTCTACAAGAATACATTATACAATTCCGAAGCATAAGACGATTTTGTATCCATGCGGTACTCATAACGTTCCAACGTTTACAGCATTTTATTTTCGTTATGTCCAACAATATTTTCAGTATATCTGAAGAAAAATGTCCCATGTATCTGTATCTGTATGAAAGAATTTGAAGGGTGGGCCACAATTGGCCCATTGTGCATCCTTCGGAGGTTCAGACTTCCTTCTGGCTCGTCATCCAGCCTACTTGCTTGAAGTAGGCGATAACGTCGCCGGAAGTAAGCTCCCTCATGTTGGCTTGTGTTAGCCTGTACTCGCCGAATACGGAAAACCTAAATTGAGAGAGTGTCGGACATTCACAAAGAATGTGTTCGACAGTCTCATCATCCTGTTCACATCCTCTACAGAGTGAAGTGTCAGACAGACCCAGTCTGTAGAGGTGTTTTCGTAGGTGGCAGTGACCGGTCAGAATACCCGTGGCTGTCCGAAGGTTCTGTCTGTTCATAGTCACGTATTTTTTGGCTACTTTGCTGTCTGGGTACTGCAGCAGTTCCTTGGCAAGCCTGCAACCTTCTGCATCGTCCCATCTACCCTTAAACTTATCAAGGGAGTGTTCCTTTATTAGGTCAATCATAGCCGACGCCGACAGACCAATGAAAGTGCCAGGTCCCAAGAGTTTTTGGGAGGCTGCTTTCCTGGCTAGTGAGTCGGCAATGTGGTTACCTTTCGATTTTCTGTGCCCCTTGATCCAGCCTAGAGTGACTTCGTAGTTGCTACAGGCTTCGATCAGGGACAGGTGACACTCTAGTACTAGGCCTGATGTGATACGTGGTCTGTTCAGGGCTAGTAGTGCTTGTCTACTATCCGTGAGGATGTGAATTTTATTACCTGTGTTTCTTTTGGTAATCTCTTTTGCGGCGATGTAGATAGCAGTGAGCTCTGTTTGAGCAACGCTGACATTACAGCCCATCGCCCATTTGATGTTTAGGTTCAGAGATCTGGAGTAAATTCCACATCCTGATTGGTTTTAGAGCCATCCGTGAAGATGCGGAGTGCGCCTTCTTCTGATGTGTCTTGTGTGTTATATTTGATGATTACCTTGTAGGGCCTGTGGAAGGCATATTGTGGTGAGATTGCGTCCGTATTTGCCTGCAGCAGTGGGACCTCATTGAGTGCCTCACGCCATAGGTTACGTCTCAATCTACCAGATCCTACGCCAGGTTGTGTGCCATTGTGTCCCATGTATGTACGTATGTATATATAATAGGAGTGATATTCACACATAAATTACAAATATTTCGCAAAGTACCTCATCCTGTATAACTCCATTATGGATTTTGCTATTTAGTTAACGAACATCACCTTAACTTATAGGTGCAATTATTCCGAAGTAAATGTGCTAATGATCGTTCATTTGGATCGTTTACCTCATTAAACGTAGTTATTACTTCAAATTTACGATAGTTATTTATATTTCTCTTACGGCGTGTTTACCGAAAGAACGGAAAATAGAAGAGGAAACAAAAAGAATCGTACGACTACATAAACATACAAAATTACCATCGCACCTAGGTTATTTTTGAGATCGTTGAACGTGTCTATACATTAAAAGTTGAATATTTTGTCATTCGCATAAAATTAATTGACTGCTATTTCTTGAATCGTTGGGATTGTCGACCAAATTTTACCTGATAAACTGGCAACTGTTGTCTGTTAACAAGATATTGAAAATGTATGAGAATCGAGTCATCAAGTTTCTTCTTTTTTGTTTGACTTACATTTTTAGTGAGAAAGGAATGCGAAGAAAACATAGAAGAAGAGAGCGACCCACAAAAAAAGTGGATAGAACTTGGATAGCGGTTCGAAGAGTTGATGGACACATATGAAGGCCGGGGCAAGGAGATCGAAGAAGTGAAGATAGCAAGAAAAGTGCTAAGGCTACGGATAGAAGCAAAAAGCGCAGAAGTCACCGCAAATAAAATACTGCTAAGAAACGACATGCTAGACCGAACAAACAATAAGAAAGGTAATAAATTAGGTGAATGAAAGCCGAATTGGAAGAAAAGCAATAAAGAGCAAGACACATACGATACGATAAAAACCACGCCTGAGGAGATAATAAGCAGAAGACGGTAGATAGCGCCCGAAGAAAGGTGCAAAGGACCTCTACAAAAATCCCGAGTCACGAGAACAGAAGTGGAATGGCACACATACACACTAAAAGAAGAGATGAATTGAAGGATCGTCATCAGAGGACTGACAAACAGCGAGAACATCAACGAACTATGGGAGGAAATTGAAAAGGAAGTAGTGTCAGTAAAATCAACTTAAGTGAACTGCAGAGGATACTAACAAAAGCATAACAAGAAGATAAGGGAGATGCTGAACCTATCCCAAAGGAAACGAAAGAAACGACACCAGGAGTCAGCTACGTCAATCGACGACGACGGCCAGCCAGCCATGGTGATTGGTGTTTAGCGATAGGATGAGGAGATGAGTACATTATTTCATAAAATGTACCCAGGACATGACTATATCTCTCGGTTTATGTTAAATAGAATACAAACGAAATATGGAGACGTTGGGAATGTACCAAAGCAGGATGTAACGAAGAGTATGGCATCAGGTTATTTGGAGTCCCGGGGTGTCGGAGTTGTTTTAGATTTCTAGGCATCCAATTGGTAGATAATTACTATATGACTGGTGCAATCTCCAATTTTTTTTCAGATCACATCTGCCTTCATGAGAAAAAAAGGTTCAAGTTATCGAAAATGCACATTATGTAATTTCAACTATACAAACTGTCATCAGCAGAGTTCGAAAAAGAAAATAATACAGGCGTATTAATATTTTTGTTTCATAGCTATTGAGATTTGACACCCCTCTATCAGTCATAATCCACGCGCGTCTATATTATTTTCCTCCCTCTATGTGCAAATATAACGGCGTGGCGCGCTCTTTAAGTATACACATTTTTCGTGTGGCACACGTTGTTTATGAAAGGAGCAGCTGATTCTGATTTAGTAACTACCTAATACGTGGAACTAAAACTCTTGTGTTACCTATATGGGGAAATAGGGGCCGCATGTGTTGCAAAACAAACAACTTTTTCATGGGTTTCGATACCTGATCCCTTCTGCAAAAGGGAGCTCTGTGACTTTGATATATAAAGTGTATACCTACTTATTTTAAGATATTTTTGAATAAGCGAGATATAAGTTATTTTCCAGGAAAAATTAATGCCGAAAACTTTATGTGATATAGGAGTTAGGAGGTAGTATATCACGTATAGTGCAAAGAAGGAATCAAGAAAGTGAAAGAATTCAAGCACTTGCAAACTGTTGAAACAGTAAACAGTTGTCTTTGAGAAGAGGATAACTATCAACGTTCCTATAAGACAAATCCGGAATAAGGATTCAATATTAAAGATGGCTCTGTACGAAAACTAATATAGGAACAGGAAATAGTGATGGAGCAGCCAAAACGAATGCTACATAACATAAACCATGAGGTCAGGTGATTAATGGATTGTACTGGCACTACCAGTCAGTGGCTGAAGTTTTGTTTGAATCCATAGATAAGTGCAATCACGTGCTGCAGTTCCAAATACTCAGTTAGGAGACAAGCCAATGAGTTTTTATATTCAGATTAGAAGATCATCATCATCAAGCCTTTAAATCTAATAGATTGTGGCTAACGCTAATGCGCTTTTAAATCCATTTATTAGGGTGGAATACTTCCTTTTCACTCTTTATTGTTACAATTTCTTGTGTGTCCTGGCTTCAGAAGTTATTTTCTTCCATTCTGCGCTATTTCTGCATTTTTCTCTCTACTCTTCGATTCCCATCTTTTTTGTATCCTCTTTTATCTGATTCCTCCAGCTTTCTCTGGGTTTTCCCCTTCTTCTCGGCCATAGAAGAGTCCATTGTGTCATTCTTCTTATCATATCTCCAGGCTTTCTTCTCATAATATGTCCTGCCCATTTTAGGCGTTGTGCTTTTATATATTTCACGATTGTCTCATTGCTAAACTAGCTTTCTATTTCTTTGTTAGTTTTGAGTCTCCTTTCCCCAGTTCTTGTTATGTTCGGCACCAGTATCGTTCTAAGAATGATTTTTAAGTCTTCTGCTTATTTTTTATTTATTACCGTTGTTTCTAAGCCATACGCGACCGCTGGTCTTATTAGTGTTTCGTATATTTTTATTTTGGTGTTTTTATTTAAGGCTTCACTTTTCTATTTCTGCAGTGAGCTTGGTTTCCATTGAGTATTCCTTCTTGCACCTACTCTTTTCCTGTTTGTCCCATCGTCACTCCTAAGTAGATGAATGTTGTTACTTTTTCAAATGAATGAAATAAAATGTAAATTGGAAGATACCAAAACAAATAAAAACAATGAAAGTTTTCAGAAGAAGAAGCAGCTGGTGCTTGAGGTATATGTACCGCTCCAACAAAAATAGAGACTGGCTTGTCATCAGGGAGGTGAATGCTTTTGCGCCTTGAACCAGGACTAGGGAGACAAACAAAGTTAATGTACTAGGAATCGAAAGCATCTATTCTTACAGCACATAAAAAGTGATACCTTTGTTGTTTTTGTGTTCTGGTCCAATTCAACACGTAATGGTGAGAGTGAAGATCAAACAGTGAGGAATCTAAGTTGATAATTGTGGAGTGGTTGACGATACTTGTTACTTAGCATGGTTTACACTAGCACTAAACCAAAAGCTAGCTGGGGCAAAGCAGGACGCAATCCACGAAAGACAGCACTGATCAGGTGAAGGAAAAATAACCTTCAAAAAGTGGAAGGGTGAGTGGAATGGTTATTTTTCCTTCCCCTTCTTTTAGCATCTCGCAACATTATTGGCTCACCGACATAGCCCATGAATTTCTTGTCGTTAAGAACTGACAGAGTGGAACGTGTTTCTGTTGGTTTAGAGGTGGGGTAAACTGTGGTCAGTGTTAAATAATCTTGCTCTATTGAACAGGATGTGTTTATGGAATGATGTGTATACTTATGCTGGTCATATATAATAATCATACTTTTGCAACTGCATTACATAGATGTAATTATGGGAGGTTTGCTGCAATAAGCAGAATTTGATCCAGTGCAAACAGGTTGGATCTGGATTTTTTCAACATATTTGGGTACTCTTTTAGGCAATTCTTACGAGATATGAAATCTTAATACAGGATTGGGATTGCATTATTCTAAAATGGTATTTTAATATTGTATTGTGATTATTAATTTTTTTTGTTACTGTTCACTGAGTTCCTTGTCATAATTGTTGTTATTTATATTAAGCTTAAATTTTATTTCACACGTTTAACCTATTTTGTCCTTGTTTTTATAAAATACTGGGTGCTACCCGTAAATAAATAAATAAATAAATATACCTTAACACTGGTGTAATTATCATAGTGGAGAGTCCGAAAAGGTATTGTCTTTGTATCTCGATATTGTGATTGCTATAAAATTATTTTATCTAATTCCGCTATCAAATGTGACACTTTACGTCACTCCTTGACGTTAGGTAACGTCACATTTTTCATAACCTTCATATATCAGTTATGAAAAGTAGTTATGTAAAAACTTTACGTAACTGTTTATGTTTCAACATAGAGATACCACATAAGTTTGAAAGAATAATTTATTAATTAGGTAGGTACTGTCAAAACTAACAACTATTTCATTATTTAAACTGTACAATTAACCAATTATTTTAATTCAATAGTATTTTGAGATTTATAAACATCGAAAACATTATTCAGGACACAGTTATTTGAAGTAAGTCAATTTTCTGGGTGAATACATCATAGTAACAATACTTCTAACACCATTTGATTCCACTTCAATATTATCATTGTAATTGAAGATTTTATTGAATATTATGAAAGCGCGGAATTAGATAAAACGTTGTACGTGAACACGTTATGAAGAGAGCGACATTGTTCAACACGCGTAATTTGCAGAACTCGCTAGCGCTCGTTTTGGCAAATATTACGCTTGTTGAACAATATCGCTAATTACGTAAATATCTATTATAGAGCTTCACCATTATAAACAAATATTCTCTTCCCGCCTATCATCTCCAAAGATTTTGATACGAACTCCTCGCACTTATGTATATGTGAAATGACAAATTTTAACAGTGTATCAGAACCATACACCTTTAGTAATTTCCTCAAAGTTGTCAATAATCACGGTTGTTCCCATAGTCATTGAATGCAAATTACGGGAACATGTGAATATGCATATTAGACATGTCAAGCCGGGCCAATTAACATCTCTCCCAAGGCAAATGGCAAATGTTTATCGGGGGCAAGCAGCCGATATACCGACGGTAACGTGTCGCGATAGAGGTTACCCGCCTGCCCAATGTTTGCACCTCGGCAAACATACAGTCGTAATTATACCTACCGGTGTACCGTTAGACGTTTCAATACAGTGGCGTAACTGTTTATAAATTAGTTGTATTATTTATTCAGTAACTGCTTTTACCAAAAATTATTCACTGCTTCAAAAATAGCAGTCGATAAATTGAAACCATTAAAAGTTTGAGTTGGGCGCTAATGAAACAAATAATGATGATCTAATGTTGTTTAAAAAAATACTGCAGGCTCTTGCCTAACTAACCAATTAAATTTGAAGGTGAACTAAGCCAGTTCGCAGGGCTTTGTTACCTTATTATTAGAAAAAAATTGATTTTAGCAAAACTAAAAAAAGATAAAACTTAATTAATATGTCAAGTGAGGTTAGAAATAAAAAAAAACAACAAAACCCAAAGTAGGACCACAAAGTTATAATTTACTCCATCAAGGAAGTGTTTCAGATAGTTTCGGTCAACAATTACCATCATCAAGCTAGAATGATAGTACTGTTGGAGTAAGTAATGGCCATTAGCACCGACTCACTGTTTAAGTGTACTTAACTAAGTAGATCTTAAAATCTAAGCATCCCTTAAAAATATAACCCTATATCCACTATAGGTCGGCTTAGCTAAGTAGCCATGCAGTTTGGCATCAATGCGAATTCTAGGAAATATTTAGTATAATTTAACTCATTGGAACAGTCTTTCGACTTCATATGCCATTATTGTCATTATTTGTTCATGGCCTTTTTATTTGGTTTGTATCTGACGTGGATATCTAAACATTGGATAAAATTTTTCTTGGTGTGTCAGGATATCTTTTTGTGTTGTTGGCATTTTGATAAATGTGGGATACAATGTCGCTAACTCACTGGATACTTTTGCATAAAATGTGCAATAGTTATCAGAAAGCTCGCAGAGCACGCAGAATTGGCAAGTTGGCAACATGTTGATTGGACTAAAGCTTTTGTTCCTAAACGCACTTCACAAGAATGTATATAATCTTGGTTTTATAATTTAGCGACAGATGTATTAAACATGATGGTGAAGGGAAAGAAAATTCGGATGGAGGAAGCGGTGAAGTATCTGGGGGTGTGGTTGGATAGCCAATTATCCTTCAAAATCCATATGTTGAAGGCTGCTCAGAAAGCAAAGGTAAGGGCAGCGTGTCTGGGATGATTGATGGGTAATGTGAAAGGACCGGGAGAATGGAAGAGGAGAATAATTGGTAGGACGGTAGAGCAGAGTATGCTGTATGGCGCGGAAGTGTGGGGTGAGAAAGCAGGGGTGAAAGCGAGGGTTAGACCACTCCTGCGGGTGCAGAGAGGAATACTTCTGAGGGTGGTGCAGGCCTACAGGACAGTGGGTGGACTGGCAGCAGCAGTGCTGTCACGTTCCTATCCATTGGACTTAATGGCTAGAGCCAGACAGAAACGCTGGAGGGGTGCGAGCGGAGAGGTAGTACAGGAATGGATGGATGAGGAAATGGAGAGATTTTGGTGGGATGAGTATGAGGGCGCGCTAAAAGGAGCGATTGGGAGCAGGAGAAATTGGGTGGACCGGAAATTTGGAGAGGTGAACTACTTCTTGACGCAGGTGCTCACAGGGCATGGGTCGAGAGTAGGTTACCTCCACAAGAGTGGGAAAAGAGAAACTGGAGTGTGCGAGAGATGTGGAGTGGAGGATGATGTGGGACATGTGTTTAGATGTTGTAACAATGAGGAAGTTTTGAAGAAGTTAGAAAATAAACTGGGAAAGGCGGTGTATTGGGAAATATGGTGGAGATTATGTTGAGGGGCAAGGAGGAATGGATGGAGATAAGTGGCGTAGTAGAGAGCATGATTAGGGGAAGAGAAGGACTCGCTATGGCATACGAGAGGTGGGAGTGATAGAAGGAAGAAGATGATGGAGAGTGTGTGAGGGACCGCCGCCCGTCTTGACGTATGCTAGGGTAGTGATTCCAAGGCGGGAGTAACGGCGAGTTTGAGGTGGGTTTGGTTGGTAGGCATCTCCGTGGGTATGAGTCCAACACTGTCTGGGTACTGTTTGAGGACCCAGTCGAACATGAGTTTCCCATCTTGGCCCGAAAAAAAAAGATGTATTAAACACAAGGTCTGTAAACTAGGTTTGGCAAAGTATTAAGTGAGTAGCTTCATAATTATAATAAACATATATTTTTGGTTTCATTACCTGTCATCAGGAAACTCCAGACGATCTTCTATTAAACTTAAAATAAATGTAACAGTTTCTTTGTGAAATCTAAATGTCTTAAAAAAAGTTAAATTGTCCATTGAGTGAAAATAGTTTGGCCGAACAAATATTCTATTATTTCTAGCACATCTAAATCGTCGTTGAAAATATCCATTTCCTTCACCAGCCAACAAGCAACTTTTAGGTTACAGAATTTAAGTTTTGTTGTGAGCATCCTAAATTGATGGCTTAGGTTAAGGGAGGTTTAAATTGAGTTTGACATACGGTGCAACAAAAATATTAACTTTAAGTGTCCCTTAACCATAAGCTTCACTTAAAATAGTCGGTGCAAGTGGAACATTTTTTAAGATTTGAAAGCAAATAATTTGGCGTTATGTTATCCTTGTCTGGATGAAGGAAATGGTAATAAAAATACAATTCTTTTCTGCTGGTTATCAAATATTTTCGAAAAATATCATAAATTTCTTCAAATACGTTTCGTAGTTAGTTTAAAATTTGTATAATTAATAATAGACAAACTTTTCAAAGGGGTGACCCTTGTTATAGAAGTCAAACCTTGGTAGAACGGAATAACAGTGTGTTATATCTTGGTAGCGCCTCTGGTCATAGTCGGCGGCGTCGCGGCAGTGGTCGCGAGAGGGCTGCTAATGGCAGCAATACTACAACTATTAATCACGTCAAGTGTTAGTGCAACATGGCCGCTCCGTACATGGAACATCCATCCCAGATAAACACATTATGTATGGATCCGCCGGTATCCACCGATAAACAATTCCCACAGGCAGAGGTGGTGCTCTTATCGCACACTATTTACGTGTACAACGTACATGTATGCGTAATATGTGTTTCTGTGTGTGTGTTTATGTTCGAACACTGTGGGACAAACCGAATTTTTCAATTCGAGAGATGGATTCAGAGATTTTTAGAATATTGTGCAACGATCTGCTTCATTTCTTGTAGTTTTACAGTGAATAACGACACCTCCTAGCATGCAAGACTAGAAAAAATTGCAAATTACAGTATAGATGGTATTTTTTTTCAAGGAGCCGTCCCTTCGCCGGCACCACCTCAGCCTCCTGGGCTTATTGTGGATACTCCCAGTGTTCTGACTACAGCCTCTTCAGCCAATCCGTTGCCTGTATTAGCTCATACAGGTTCTTTGCTGGTTGGTTGTAAAAGTCTTCTGGAGTCATTTGGTGTCTACCATACAGTTTCCGCCTCCTGAGGTCCAGCGTCTCACTGTTGCATAATATATGCAGAGCTGTTTCGGTATTCTTTTTGCATCTTCTGCATGTAAGGTCTTCGTTATACAGCCCTATTTTGTTTGGGTGCTCCTTTGTGGGAAAGTGTCCCGTAAGTAGCCCCGTTATGGTGCGTAGTTTGTTCCTGCTCATTGAGATCAGTTCTTTCGCTACTTTTTCTGATGGTTATTTTATGAATTTTTTCCCATGTATTTGCCTGGGCCTGAGCGATTCCTTTGTGACCTGGACCCACTTCAGTGTTACACTGTTCCGAGTCGCCAGTCTTCTAAGCTCTTCGCTGCATTCCCATACCAGCAGAGATGTTACCCTAGAGCTCTGAAGTGCCTTAAGGGCAGCTTGACTGTCACTGTATAAATGGTATACAGAGCATTTCAATGAAAGTGATTCTCCCCACAAAATTCTGAAGACGTCACTTTTATTAAGAAATGAAAAAAAAAAAAATTTTATAAAGGTCACTGTACCAACAATGTATTTCCAATAGGTAACGATTCAGTGTAAATAAAGTATTCTGTGGTATGATAACTCAACTTACCGTGGGATTATTTGAAGTTTTTCTGTAGTAGCTCCCTAAAAACTTCCTTGTCATAACACCCTAGATATTTACCATCAGTTACTCGCCATGTAACATGAATATTATTTCTTATATACCTATACAAAGTTCAATCTGACCAGCCTTATTAAAATCATTACGTTTTGTGCCCTGGCTTTAACCACGGTCGTTGAACATCTTGTATACATTGTCAATAAAGGATTTCTTTGATAAATTATAAATGGTAAAATCGGGAAATGACCGGTCTGTTTGATCAAAATGCATAAACGGTAGGCACTTGTTCTTAATTGTCGCCGTTGTCCATCGACCGGGCACTTTATCCTTTCTGCCAATGCCAAAGGAACAAACCCGAACCTTGCGAATAGAAAAGATACATAGGCGTAGTTACGATACGTGTGAATAGGTACATCATTAAAATCCAAATCAAGTTTTTGAGTTGGAGAATTAATTTTGAAAAATGTGTAGGCGAATTTTAAAGACGCATTAGGTTTAGGCATTTTTCGTTATATAAAAGAGAAGAAAGATATAACGTAGTTGTATAGTCCGAAGTTATAGAAATGTCAAAGTTGTCAGTCAATTGTCGTTGTAGTCGGAGAGCTAGTAACGCACGTTTCATGAAGTGTTTGATGCACATTGAAATTTTTATATTTAAAATATATTGTATGGAAAAGTAGACATACCTGTGTTGGCTTGACCCACCTTGGAACACCAGGTAGTGCGCATCCTAAAAAGGTGTAAGAAAATATAACCCAAAAAAGTGCTTGATTCAGCAGCCAACAACCAGTAATTGGAAGTTTAGGTAATTTTAAAAATACAACTATTTGGGCAGACACTTTTGAAGGGGTTTATATTTGATAAATCCACCCCAAAGTTGATTTTTTTTTAATAATTACAAAAAGCCAAACACTTTTTCTGGGGTTTAAATGCCAACAAACATGAAAATAAATATTATTTATAATAGAAAGAGATAGGCTGTGCGTGGTGGTAGATGGAGTGAGAGCGCCCATCACCACCATCTAAACTTTCAATTACTGGTTGTTGGCTGCTGAATCAAGCACTTTTTTGGGTCATATTTCTTTACACCTTTTTAGGATGCGCACTATCTGGTGTCCCAAGGCGGGTCAAGCCAACACAGGTATATCTACTGTTCCATATTCCATATTTTAAATATAAAAAATTCAAGGTGCATCAAACACTTCATGGAACGTGCCTTACTATTTCTTGAACTATTATAATAATATATACAGCAAACCCCACAGGAGCTCGTCTACTACCAAACTCCACATTAACGTGAAGGGTACATCTTTTCTCATAGCATTAAAATGTTATGTCAAATGGAAAAACATTAGCATTTTCCATACTTCCTTCTAAGTACTAAGACAATTTCCCAAACAGTAATCTACAATGTAACTTTCATAATATTTACTTCTTTAAACAAAAAAGAATCATGAAATAAAATTAAATGTATTATTTCGGTACATTTTTGATACTATTTGCCGTTATTCGACGTTATTTACAATAAATGTAGTAGTTTTTATTTGTTAATAATGTTTGTGACGTCCATGTACTACGTATAAAGAAAGACAAACCTCCAATGGTCTGTTAGTCACGCCTGTTTCCAAGAGTCTTGAATTATTAAGAAGAAATCCTTGCGCGACTATAAAGCGACCACTTTCGGCCAATCCTAATTGAGTTATGCGTTTCCAAAACGGGATTTGCTATTAAACGGACCGATAATAATTGGACCTCTTATACTGAGGAGATTTAGAGTTCTGTTAACTACATTTCTATCGTTTTTTATCAAATTTGTTTGCTATTTGAATATTAACACTTAAAATTATGGACAAAAACAGAGTTTTTATGTCTCCGAAGAAGATATACCGGACAAAAAATTGGAATTTTCACTGGCAGCCCGGCTCTGCTCAAAGCTATCAGCAATCAAACAACTAAGTAGGTCTAAGCGGGTAAAAAGCTGTAAAGAATCCCCTAACATGTTGGCAAGAGACAACAAAGTGTGGCTGCTGGCACATGAGGGAATAACAGGGAATGAAATGGCAGACCAGCTAGCTAAAGAAGGTTATAAAGGAGCCTTCACAGGTCCAGAACCGTTTTGTGGAATCACAAAGGATAACATTAAAGGGGATGTCGGGAACTGGCAGGTTAAGGAACACCAACCCAAATGGAAGCTAACACAAGGACACCTCCATACTAAAAGTTAAGAGTCTACTGAATAAGTTAGACAAGGAACTCTCCTCCAGGCTGGATGAGAAAAATTTGAAGACAATTACCGACGTTGTGACTCACATACTCTGCTTCTGTGAGAACTTACAAGGACTCAGACGGAAGCACTTTTGGAGTGGAAATAACACAACCATCACAACTACTGAAGATTCCTCCAGATAAACTGGTCGCCTATAAAGAAGACTTCTGGAATGGAAGTAGGTAGATAACACGGGTAATGGTACAAAGATTCAGCTCAAGTCCCTGGGCTGTTGAGCCCAGCCTAAACGTATGAATGAATGTCTCCGTCGTAATACAAGTTTTTTTCATGCCACAATGCAGATAAAGAAAGATAACACACTTAAATATTTCAGACGAGAGAACCAGTCAAAGTTTATTTTGTCTGTCATCTACGTTACAAGTAAAATACGTGAAAGCCCCGTCACAGCGAGAATATTACAATAATAACATCTAGGTCTCTGAAGTCTTCCCAGCTCGAAAGTGTCCACTGTCCACAGGTTCTATTAAGGCCTCGGCTACGGTAAGGTAACTAAATTATCGGAGCTGTCTACTGTCATTACTCCGACTCTCTAGTAATTATCTTTCAAATTTGGCCTGGGAATTAGGGATTTGCAGACCCGGCTATCTAAAGACGCACCTTCATAGGTCAGGTGGTAATGGAATAATGGTCATGCTCCCTCGGGATTGTCGGGAATTTCGAAGTAGTTGCTCTTTAATAGTTTTCAAGTGACAGAGATGCAATTATGTTTTCGATTCAGTATAGTGTTTGGGAAAATTTATCTTGTGTTATTCAAACTCGATATAATTTGCTTTATGTTAAAATATAACTTGATTATTTATAAATACGGTGGTTGTGTCTTACATTTTGCATATAGAGCTAGAAACAAACCCTTATTTTTCAAGTACTGTCAATGCTGTGTATATTTTCAAGTTTCCTACGTTAAGCCAACGAGTTTCACGATATGCCACATGTCGTTGCGAGTATGGCTATGACAATGGAGGTCATTTGCTATTTCCAGATTAATTATTCACGAACTCTACTAGATTTTGGTGTGAAAAATACTTGCCTTCACAAATAGTCGATTTTTATTCGAATATTACTAACTTTTTGTAAAGATCGACGAAAAAATTCAATACGCACCTCGGCGAGTAACGTGTCTATTGTCTCCAATTTGGGAAATAGTCCAGTAACTAAAGGGGCAAACCTATCAATATATTTGTCCAATAATTTTTTTGGCTTGATTTGTAGGTCTTGACAGGTACTTCAAAGGGAGAAAAAATTCTCCAAGATTGCGCCTTGGCTAAGGGTCCAAAATGGCCCCTGAGCCCCCCAAAAAACGGTTTCCCGAGAGTATCTCCCGAAATATGCAATTTGGAAAATTTTTGTTCAGGTAAAAAGTGAAGGTCGTTAAATTATCTACAAAAATGGTCCCACTCACTTTTTTTCCAAAATGCAATAGTTTTCGAGATAATCGCAGTCCCCTCGCTTACGCAGCTGCACTACTTCTATAAATGCTACCGTCTATAAAATTATCTTGTAAACCGGCGGACAAATTCTTCCATAACTCGGTCAAAAATCAATATTTTTTGATGATTTAAAGTTCAATGTAATGGGAATATCCGTAGGTATCAATATGTGTACCTTAAACCCCGTTCTCGCCCGTCGAGGACATTGCAAAAAGTGGCCAATGTTATTTTTCCCCAATATTTTGGCCTCTTCCACAATAAATCATCGACATTTTATTTATTTTAAATGGTTTATTATCCCTTGTTTTTTCAAATGGGGTCTGGGGAGGTCCTGAATGTTCCTGGAAATTTTTTTTCAGTATCTTTGTGGCGTTTCAATAAAAAGTTTATTTATTTATTTGCATTTTTCAGTCGTTTTCGGAGTTCTCACAAATCTTGTAAACAAGCGAAAATGAAGAGCTAATGTTCAATTATTTTGTTATTAAATGCACACCATTTGAAAGCTTACTATGTCTACTCTCTGAACCAATATTTTTATTCGGAATACAATGCACTCATTTTCCAGGGACCGGGAAAATTTGAACAAGACAGAACAGTACAGAACCCGAAACATCTTGTTCTGATCTGTTCGATTGTGTGTGCGGCCGGCCGTACTCCCACTGTTATCAGGTTTCTCCTAACCTCCTCCAATCATGTTTCCTTGGTTTTCCTCTTCTCCTCTGACCACTTTCTCCACCTTTTAACACTCGTTTTACTCATCTATATTCTGACATTCTACCTATATGTCCCAACCATCTCGCTCTCTGTGCTTTAATTTTATGGGTTAAACTTGGGTGCTTAAATAATTCTAATAGTTCTCTGTTTGTTCTTCTTCTGTACATTTCATCTTCTATAATTCCACCATAATTCCTTTTGAGCATTACCCGTTCCCATATTTCTAGTTTATTACGCTGTGTTTTGTCCTTTGTCTATTATAGTTTGTAACATTCTTATTTTAGCTGTTCAATCTTCAAAAATAGTCGATTTTTTATCCGAATATTACTAATTTTTTGTAAAGATCAACGAAAAAATTCAATACGCACCACGGCGAGTAACTGTCTATCAACTCCAATTTGTAGACTCGACTGTAATATAGTGTTTTTTGTCTTTGTGAAATAAATAACTATGAATTAAATCACCCTCTTGAAGAATAAATAATTCTCTTTTTGTTTACGTTATTTGTTCTTTCTACCGAGCAACTCAAACGAAATAATATTTTGTCCGGCTCCGTATGTTGCTCTACTGAAAATACGATTTAATTTAGAATGTGAGCACCTGTTTTATCGCCGTTATTAATCAGAAAATAAATTAGTAGCGAAATGCAACAGCCGCGTGAGTGTAGGGCGTAATGCGTTTCTAATGTAAATTTTCTGTACATTTTACGTTGCCACCAACGAAACAGGCAACCATAAATATTCGCTAACTAACCGCTTTATTCTTTTGACTTACCTGGCAACTAGCGGCCATTCTTCGCTCTTACGTTGTGATTAATTTTCCGTCTGGCATTGTGTTAGTCGACAAATCTTTTCGTTATATATTTTTGTTACTGAAACGTTTTAATTGCCTTTCGGATTTATAAATTCACCTTAATTAACACGGAAATTTAATATAGGCTACGTTTATATTTGCATCTGTGTTGTGACTATTAAAATTACGATAAAAAGTAGTGCTTAGGTTCGTTAATCTGAATAGGAATTGTCAGAATTAGTAGGAGTAGTTAGATTTCCAATAAAAAAACGATCTTTGATTTGGAAACGTACTGGAACAGCTCCAGGCATGTGGAATGGGAAAAGAAGTAGTTAGGAAGTATGTGGATACTTGCGAAAGAAAGACTTGCATGAGCTGAAGCCTACGGCTGTACCATCGTACACTAACTACCGACAAGTAAATTCACTTCGTCGATTTATGAGTTACCGAAAATTTCCTCACCCCTTCTATCGTCGGGCGAGTTCTGGCTATTTTAAATCGAGTATTGAATGTTGTTTTATGATAACAGACGTGTGAAACGTGTAAGGCGCCAGAGAAAAGATGTACCAACAATTGCAAACGTTCCGACGCAAGTGAATTTACTTGTCGGTAGTTAGTGTACGGTGGCTGTACTAGAATATCTTCAGGGAATAGCACTGCAGGAATTACTAGTCCTAGAGTCATTATTCAGGAAGTGCTAGTTTCCGAGTCTTATTTAAAGAGCTGAGAAAGGCATGGGGGAATATATACCTTGGTGTATAATATACTATTAAGCGACTTATGTCGGAATAAGTTGATAGATAATTCCTGATGGGAATATTGAGGATATTTATGTGATCATGAAGCTTAATAGAGTACACGCATATTTCATATTTTGCTTGGATATTAATTTATAATAGTAAATATGATATCAAAAATTACTAATAATAGGAAATTACTCCCAAATTTTAAAATAAAATTCAAATTTCAATGCACTTTCCGACCACAACCCGAAAATTTCCGAACGCTACCGATGATACGTGTGATGTCATATCTCTTGTGTTTACTTATGTCAATATGGCCGGTATTGCATTAGGTTATGTGTAGTTGTGTGTTTATATTGTATTTTAATCAACTATCAATTGCTTCATCGACGTAAAAATATCATTCATATGTTTGTTTGAGACCATTACGTATTTGTGTGTGATTTTTTTTATTTCTAAAAGTCAACGATAAGTGGAAACGACATAAATATTCGATATTTTCGAGGATATTTTAAAACCTTTGGAAGAATATATTTTATTTACTAGTTCAGTGTTCAGTGACGATTCTTTCATATTTTGTGAGTAAAGATATGACTAGCGAAGGTTTTGTAAAAGCACAAACTGATAACTTGCCCAAAGTAGACTCATTTATGCTGCTTGAATTTATAAAGTCAAACAGCTGCTTTAATGCAGAGGAAATAAGAGGAGCTGAAGCATTATCGTGAGTACGATTTAAACTATGTTTTATTTATATAATATATACCAACCATATTTCGATGTGTGGTCGTAAGAAAATGATGTTTTTATGGTTGATTCCTAGACATATAGGTACATAACCTGAAACTATTTATGAATAAAAATTACCAGCATAGAAGTAGGTACTTACATTAAAATGGTCTTCACAAACAAAAGTAATGCCCTTCTCTTAAGTGTATTTTTGCTTGCGCCACCAGGTAAAGTAACATATATTTTGTCTGGAGTTTTAATAGACGTTGATGTACACACTGGAAAAATGCAATACTTGGAATACAAAGTTTTTTTTCGGCTTTATCCATTTTTAAAGCTTTCAGAAACAAATTAGGTCACAAGAACTCAGAGCGTGATACACGAATAAGAACACGAATAAGCCATCTTTAAGACGTAAAGCGCGTTTTGGCGGACTTTCAAATTTTATGATTTTTAAAGTCGTTTATACTTTTTTGAAAAAATAGGCGTGCAAGGTGTTAGGAGACCTGATAAAGCGTCAATTTCCACCAATAACAAAATTTATGCTTGTACCTATTATAATTTATTTTGAAAAAAAAAAGAAAAAGATGGGTACGAAAATGTCTATTAATAAATTCAGAGATTTAATAAACGTCTAAATACATTTCGAGGTATATACATCATTCAGTGCAAACTAAGATGACGATAGCTGATAGGAACACGTTCTATTAAAGAATATATACCTTATTTCTTTAGATATTCACTGAAATCTCGGCACGAATATACTCGGCAAGTATTGCCTCGTTTCATTGGAAATTACCTTCCGATAGAGTGGAGACACATTCGAAAAGTCATTCAGAACATTCATGTGTATACCATTTCGCTCTATTTACGATATTAGAACGGAATTTAAAAATTTAAACGAGCACTTTAAATTACGTTGACTATATCTCGGTATCGATATTAGTTTTCTGATCTATGTATATAGGTAGGTACTCTTTGTATTATCAATTACATTTATATCAGTAGCGCTGAAAATGTTATATAGGGATTATGGAGACTCAAAACGCAGTCGAAATTTTGTGGAAGATTTGCCTTACTCCAACCTTAACATTAAAATGAATGGAGAAGTGTAATTCTGAGAAAGGTAGCCACTGAAATTCTCTTGTGCAGTCTAAGATTCGTTGAAGGCATGTTAGAACGAGTCAATTCCGTTCAGCACATTAATAAAGCATATGGTAACTTCTAGGCCCCCCCTGTTATATCCAAAATTTGGCTTTCTAGGTTCATTTGCATTTCTAGCCTGTTTTTCCAGATGTAATGACTGCACTAAACATAAAAAATTAACATAATAAACAGTCAAAAAACTTGACGATGATAATGATGATGCAGACAGTGTTTTATCGAGTTACAGTGCACTCTCGTCAGAAGGTGAGGCAGTGAATAATAGTATTTTATGCAACGATCATGTAATGATAGCCATTAAGACACGAGCATGTTGTAGGATAAGAAACGAGCCGCAGGCGAGTTTTGTATAATATGCGAGTGTATTAATAGCCATTACATGAAAGTTGCATACAATATTGTTTCTACTCCGATTAATAAGAATCATTTAATTAATAATTATCATTTATTATGAAAAACAAGAATAAGAAATATGGTTACTTTTGAAAATCAAAATTATTTGACAGCTGTCAAATTAAGTGTCACTTAATAGGTCTGTCCGCCTGCAATAAAAGTGTAGCACTGAGCTATATAATTTTGAAAAATTCAGGTCTATCTGTGGAAAAATGCGTGTAAAATTGCTAAATTGGGGCTATCTATGTATATTGCATTTGTATACTGCAAAAAGCATTAAAACATAATTAAAATAAATAAAATCGTATAGCTCAGTGCTACACTTTTATTGCAGGGAACAGACCTAATACAATTAATTTCAGAAATGTGAACCAGGTATCCATGGCTATATTAAATATTGTGCGAGTGTCGCATTCCTATTGGCTTAAAAATCTGTATCATAATGAAAATTTGTATCATAATGAATATGATTATAATACAGATTTTAGTCTTTTAATAAGTATATTATAAAACAGGAGTAGAAAATAGTAAATTATACCAAGGTGGTGAAGACTATTAATATTGAGCGAGCACAAAAATTATTTCGCGAGGGGCTTTGCCATAAGCGGAATAAGATGCTAGGCTTATAAATGTCTTTTTCCACTACTAGCTAAATTCAAGATTAAAATAATTCACAAACGCACCAATAGGAGCGTTTACCCCGTCGTCTGACTGACAAGTACTCTGTCAGTTTTCGATATATTATGAACGTACTCGTTATGTCATCAGTCATTATTGGTTGAGCACGAATTTCAAACTAATGACATTTTTATTCGAATAATTTTATCTAGATAGGAAATCTCAAGCAGCAAATATGTTGAAGACAATCTCCTTGGTATACAAAATTATGTTACATAAGATAGATTTTTTTTGAACTACTTTCGCTGAGTTCTCAAAATATTTGAATTTGTCCATTATTGACCTAGGTTAATAATAGAGAAAATATTTTAACCACTAATAAAGGAATTCAACTTCTCAGTTGGAAAAAAATATATCTGGCTTTCAAGCTGCGTTCGAAAGAGGAAATTTGTCGAAAAAGGTCAGATTTGTGGGAAGGAAACTCATGGGTTTTGCACCACGGTAACGCGTCAACTCACAAGGGTATAATTGTGGAGGTATTTCTATCTACATCTTATGGAACAACCTTCGTATTTCACTGTTATGTATCTTGGTGACTTTATGCTCATTCCAAAACTCAAAATACCACTTTGAGGCACCCGTTTTCAGTCGATATAAGACACAAAAGAGATTTCGCGGATAGTACTGCAGTGGATTTTTCAAAATTCGATTATAGTCCGGTTAAATGAAGATTTAAATTACAATTCAAAACGGAAACCTGCATTATTAAATGTAAATTCGTTTTGACAGTTGAAAAATATTTAATTATATTAAGTGAGTCACAGAAAAATTAAAAACTACCCTCCAAAATCATCTTTGTAAAAATATCTCGAAAAATAGGAAGACATGGAAAAAAATATGGAAAACGTAGATATATTAAAAGTTTTCACATCATTTATAATCACTAGTGACGTATTTGCAGTCTGGAGTCCGGAATATTTGCAGTAAATGCAATAAATTATTGCGCAGCCGCATAAAATATCAAAAAATGTATAAAAATATCGAAAATTGTGAATTTTTCAATATCTTTAAAATGTAGCAAGTGATTTTGGGGAAATATTTTTTTTTATCTAGTTATTTTAAAGCTATATATATTTTTAATTTTATTTTCAATTAACTTTTATAACTCAAATAAATAAATAAAAAAATAATTTCTCCGAGACAACTTGCTACAATTTATAGATACGATTTAAAAAATTCATATTTTTTGATTTCCTGTAAATTTTATTTGTTTATTGGTGATTTTGATGATAAAAAATTCCGATATCTACAATGTGGGCCGAAATAAAGGAATACATTTTTAATTGAAAATATTTTTTATGTTGTTACGGCGATTTATTTTCTTTTTTCAAAGCTAATAACCTAACATATCCTTAACATGACTGTAAATTTGGAAGCAAAAATAATGTACAGGGTCGGACTCATGAAAAAAATTATATAACAGTGCATTTGAGCTCGTTGCAAATGAAAACTGTCTTAGCTAAAATTATACTAATATGCTTTTTCGGTAGATAAACTATCCAGAACACTTCAGTAAAAAGGAAATTTTCCGAAATTACCGGATTAGCGAAATACCATTTTTTTATTAAATAAAATTTTAACAAATAACACATTTATGACAAAAGTTTAGTAACTTTAAAAAATAGTATGAATGTGGCCTCCGAACAGCCCAGAATTGAATCCGGTTGATTATTTAATTTGGGGAATTTTTGAACAAAATTTGTATGAGGGACAACAATTTATGGCGCAGACGACTTCAAGTAATAATAATGGTGGCCACATTCATAATATTTTACTCTAAGTTTTAAAGTTACTAAACTCTTTTCATAAATGTGTTATTTGTTGAAATTCTATTTAATAAAAAAATGTTATTTCGCGAATCCGGTAATTTCGGAAAATTTCCCTTTCACTGAAGTGTTCAGGATAGTTTATCTACCGAAAAAGCATATTAGTACAATTTTAGCTAAAACAGTTTTCATTTGCAACGAGCTCAAATGCACTGTTATCCTTGAGTATAGATACTAATCAAGGCTGTTATATAATTTTTTATAAGTCCGACCTTGTACATTATTTTTGCTTCCAAATTTACAGTCATGTTAAGGACATGTTAGGTTATTAGCCCTGCAAAAAGAAAATAAATAGCCCAAAAAACAAAAAAAATATTTTCAATTAAAAAATGTTCTCCTTTATTTCGGCCCACAGTGTAGGTACATAAAACTTATCAGACATCTTGGTATGTTTTCGGGATATTTTCAAAAAAGGAATTTTGGGGATAGTTTTCAATTTTTTGACCCCTCCCCCACCCAAAATATTTTATTATTAACTCTACGTTAACCAGCAATGATAACCAGTGCCATCACCGCCACATTGGGGGTGGAATGAAATATTTCCCAGAAATACGATCACGTGCTCACTTCACTGCTACTACCTCACTTTTATCCCAAACAACGCAACTGTTTTTCATCGAATGCAGCTCGTAGTCCCACAGGAATCACCTCTGGTGATTAAATAAAAGAAACTTTGTCGGTGTTTATAGTTCTTGGGAATTTATGCTACATGATGTGGAAGAAAAAGTATTATATATTGTACTACTCGATCAAATCAGTTTCAACACGTTCGCTGCTGGTAACAAAATCAATAGACTACTTACGCTATAATATTTTTTTTGGCTTGGAAATTAGTACCTATATGAATGTACCAGGTGGACTGTTATTTTGGACTACTTTCATTTTCCATTGTTTATACTATATACATTTAATATTTTATAAAAATAACTAGAAATAAACAAAATATATTGAGGTGTGTTATAGAAAAGTCCAACTTTGAAGTAGAAACGGATTTATGACCGTTTTTCCATAACAAAGTTCTCACTATCCCCACCTCTTATTTGAGAAGATAGACTAAATCTTGTGATAACAAATATGTTCACCTGAAAGAGTGAACATTTACCTAAGCTGAAGCCTGTAGTCATCCTAAAATTTATCCGTGAAATAGGACTAAAGGAGACTCTCCTCAGAAAATGAGTAGAAGTAAGGGGGCACAATAGATATTTTAGGTCTCAGTGAATTTCACCCTAATATACTTACATACATATTACTTACGAAAAATCCCTTAACAAATTTCAAAGGGCGGTTACGCACTCTGTCGGCCATCTTGTAAACCTGAAAATAATTTCCAGGATTTTCCTTTAGCCAATTTAGTTAAAACATTTTCTACCACAAGTCTCTAGGAATCACAAAACAGTCTAACCTATAGAAGTGAAAGTTCATAGGATGACCTTGAATACAAAAATAAGGTTTCAAACCCATCCACCTGAAGCGCTAGTTGCAATTCAGTTGTCGGAGCAGGCCTGGCTGCTAAGGCCTTTAGCACGAAAAGAAGAAATATTTTAAAATTTATCAAAGCTGTCATATAGTTGTTGTCACCGTTGTCTTTTATAGATTGTTCCCTTTTGCCATTTGCTGCTGTTATTTGTGTTTTAATTAGGTACTGTAAGTCTTATCAAATGTGATAATTCATAACATTTATAATGGTTGGTGTGAAGTGTTGCGTTCCTGGGTGTACAGACATTACATCAAAATGACATAGTATGGTTTTAAATGAAACTAACTGTTTCTAAATGACTCCACAA
>CAJUYI010000108.1:119404-162964 GCA_910591695.1 Galerucella pusilla
ATGATTTAGATATAAAGTTGGAACTTTATTAGTTGAAGTGAACTGTAGAAAACAAATAGGAACATGTTTTAGGGCACTCTAAAACAAATGTTCGATGTGTGTTCCTTCTTGGTCTATACATTTGTGGAATCGAATCAAGTTGTCAAATACTGCTGTCAGCATTTCAAGAGGAATATTTTCCATTACCTGCCGTATGTTCTGTGCACTGATTTTAAACTTTAAGGTACCGATAAAAAGTAAAAATATGCGTCTTTCAAGAAATTGCTCAATATACAGAGTGTCCCATTTAAAAAATTACATCTTCTATATTCTGAAAATACGCCACATTTCTAGCGGGTAAACCGGAAGTACGCCATTTATATAAATGTGTAACGACAAAACTCATGGAAATTTTAAACCTAACTGTGGAAACCGCATCTTATTATCTAGAACCGTTTCGAAGTTATAAGCTCTTGAAAACAGTCAGAATATAATGAGCCACCCAGTATAAAAATTTCAAGGTGCATCAAACACTTCATGAAACGTGCGTTACTAGTTCTTGGACTATTATATATACAGCAAACCCCACAGGAGTTTGTCTACTACCAGACTCCACATTAACGTGGAGGGTACTTCTTTTCTCATAGCATTAAAATGTTATGTCAAATGGAAAAACATTATCATTTTCCATACTTCCTTCTAAGTACTAAGACAATTTCCAAAACAGTAATCTACAATGTAACTTTCATAATATTTACTTCTTTAAACAAAAAAGAATCATGAAATAAAATTAAATGTATTATTTCGGTACATTTTTGATACTATTTGCCGTTATTCGACGTTATTTACAATAAATGTAGTAGTTTTTATTTGTTAATAATGTTTGTGACGTCCATGTACTACGTATAAAGAAAGACAAACCTCCAATGGTCTGTTAGTCACGCCTGTTTTCAAGAGTCTTGAATTATTAAGAAGAAATCCTTGCGCGACTATAAAGCGACCACTTTCGGCCAATCCTAATTGAGTTATGCGTTTACAAAACGGGATTTGCTATTAAACGGACCGATAATAATTGGACCTATTATACTGAGGAAATTTAGAGTTTTGTTAACTACATTTCAATCGTTTTTAATCAAGTTTGTTTGCCATTTGAATATTTACACTTAAAATTATGGACAAAAACAGAGATTTTATGTCTCCGAAGAAGATATACCGGACAAAAAATTGAAATTTTCACTTGCAGCCAGGCTCTGCTCAAAGCTATCAGCAATCAAACAACTAAGTAGGTCTAAGCGGGTAAAAAACTGTAAAGAATCCCCTAACATGTTGGCAAGAGACAACAAAGTGTCTCTAATATGGCTGCTGGCACATGAGGGAATTACAGGGAATGAAATGGCAGACCAGCTAGCTAAAGAAGGTTATAAAGGAGCCTTCACAGGTCCAGAACCGTTTTGTGGAATCACAAAGGATTACATTAAAGGGGATGTCGGGAACTGGCAGGTTAAGGAACACCAACCCAAATGGAAGCTAACACAAGGACACCTCCATACTAAAAGTTAAGAGTCTACTGAATAAGTTAGACAAGGAACTCTCCTCCAGGCTGGATGAGAAAAATTTGAAGACAGTTACCGACGTTGTGACTGAACATTCTCTGAGGAAGCATCTGCACAGGATGGGCAAAGTTAGTGAACCTATGTGCAGAAAATATCAACACTACAATAAAACACCTATTCACATACTCTGCTTCTGTGAGAACTTACAAGGACTCAGACGGAAGCACTTTTGGAGTGGAAATAACACAACCATCACAACTACTGAAGATTCCTCCAGATAAACTGGTCGCCTATAAAGAAGACTTCTGGAATGGAAGTAGGTAGATAACACGGGTAATGGTACAAAGATTCAGCTCAAGTCCCTGGGCTGTTGAGCCCAGCCTAAACGTATGAATGAATGTCTCCGTCGTAATACAAGTTTTTTTCATGCCACAATGCAGATATAGAAAGATAACAAACTTAAATATTTCAGACGAGAGAACCAGTCAAAGTTTATTTTGTCTGTCATCTACGTTACAAGTAAAATACGTGAAAGCCCCGTCACAGCGAGAATATTACAATAATAACATCTAGGTCTCTGAAGTCTTCCCAGCTCGAAAGTGTCCACTGTCCACAGGTTCTATTAAGGCCTCGGCTACGGTAAGGTAACTAAATTATCGGAGCTGTCTACTGTCATTACTCCGACTCTCTAGTAATTATCTTTCAAATTTGGCCTGGGAATTAGGGATTTGCAGACCCGGCTATCTAAAGACGCACCTCCATAGGTCAGGTGGTAATGGAATAATGGTCATGCTCCCTCGGGATTGTCGGGAATTTCGAAGTAGTTGCTCTTTAATAGTTTTCAAGTGACACAGATGCAATTACGTTTTCGATTCAGTATAGTGTTTGGGAAAATTTATCTTGTGTTATTCAAACTCGATATAATTTGCTTCATGTTGAAATATAACTTGATTAATTATAAATACGGGGGTTGTGTCTTACATTTTGCATATAGAGCTAGAAACAAACCCTTATTTTTCAAGTACTGACAATACTGTGTATATTTTCAAGTTTCCTACGTTAAGCTAGCGAGTTTTACGATGTGCGACATGTACGTGCGAGAATAGCAATGACAATGAAGGTCATTTGCTATTTCCAAATTAATTATTCACGAATTCTACTAGATTTTGGTGTGAAAAATACTTGCCTTCAAAAACAGTCGATTTTTATCCGAATATTAGTAACTTTTTGTAATATCCACAATAAGCCCAGGAGGCTGAGGTGGTACCGGCGAAAGGACGGCTCCGAAAGGAAAAAAAAAACTTTTTGTAAAGATCAACGGAAAAATTCAATACGCACCTCGGCGAGTAACGTGTCTATTGTCTCCAATTTGGGAAATAGTCCAGTAACTAAAGGGGCAAACCTATCAATATATTTGTCCAATAATTTTTTTGGCTTGATTTGTAGGTCTTGACAGGTACTTCAAAGGGAGAGAAAGTTCTCCAAGATTGCGCCTTGGCTAAGGGTCCAAAATGGCCCCTAAGCCCCCCAAAAACGGTTTCCCGCCAGTATCTCCCGAAATATACAATTTGGAAAATTTTTGTTCAGGTAAAAAGTGAAGGTCGTTAAATTATCTAAAAAAATGGTTCCCATCATTTTTTTCCAAAATGCAATAGTTTTCGAGATAATCGCATGCAAACGTCCCCTCGCTCACGCAGCTGCACTACCTCTATAAATGCTACCGTCTATAAAAGTAACTTGTAAACCGGCGGACAAATTCTTCCATAACTCGATCAAAAATCAATATTTTTCGATGATTTAAAGTTCATTGTAATGGGAATATCCGTAGGTATCAATATGTGTACCTTAAACCCCGTTCTCGCCCGTCGAGGACATTGCAAAAAGTGGCCAATGGTCGATAGTGTCGTGTGCAGAAGTGTTCCACTTTGAAGGCAGTTTTTCCCGTAAAACTTTGCTTAAGTTGGTTGAATTTTATACCAAATTAAAGTTGAAAACACGTTCTTCCCAAAATTGTTGAGATTATTTCGATCAATTGAGGAATAATTGCGTAAATCTGCCATAAATGATATATACTATGGACAATTTTAAAGCCAGTTTTTGTGTTCCTTAATTGCTTCAGTGAAAAAACCTCTGTAGTTTAATTTAGTAAACAGTGCCGTATCTAGGAATTATGAAGCATTTGAAATTTAAACAACTAAAATGGATAAACTTGAGTGTATAAAGTGTAAAATAAAATCGACCATACGAGATGCAAAAAATCCTGTTTTTGCTTGTGATATATGTCGTAATTATATTTGTGGTGAGTGTTCCGAGCTTTCCTCTTCTGAAATTAAGTGCATGCCTTTACAAAAACGTTTTCTAAAATTTCACTGCAATAAATGTCGTGGGTTTGAATTAATAGATTTACTCAACAAATCAATTCAAGACAAGGATGCTATTATAAATAATAAAGATATTATTATAAAAATGTTAGAAGAACAAATCCAAAACATTAAAGGGAATCCACAGCCCCATTTAAGCTATGCAACTGTAACTTCTTTACCATCTAATCAATCCCTTCCACAAATACCAGTAAAAAAAAATGTTCCAGCGGTTATAATAAAGCCACTAAAAGCTCAAGACTCTGAGGTAACTAAAAGAGATATACAGAAGGCAATTCATCCCATGGTTATTAATGTTGCAGTTAATTCGGCAAAAACAACAAACAAAGGAAACTTCATTATAAAATGTAACTCCGTAGAAGATGCAAAAAAGCTTGTAGACGAAACTCAAAAAAATAAGGAACTTGGGAAAAAGTATGAAATTAATTTATCGCAAATGAAAAAACCCAGGGTTAAGATTATTGCAAATGATATAGACCTAAATAAAGATGAAATTGGCGAATTCATAAAAAAACAAAATAATTTCACTGGCGATGACTACTTAGAGGTAACTTATGTGATGAAGAATAACTCAGGTAAAAGTATCATTTTTGCTGAATGTTCTGGAACAACTTTTTCTAAACTTATGAACTCTAAGAAAGTGTTTGTTAACTGGGAACGTTGTCCTGTATATGAAGATTTATATGTATCAAAGTGTAAGAAATGCTATGCTTATGATCACAAGGAAGATACTTGTAAATACAAATTGTCCTGTTCTTATTGTAGCGGAGAACATAATGCAAGGAACTGTCCGAAGGAGTACAATAAATGTTGTAATTGTTTAAGAACAAATGAAAAATTTAAACTTAATTATGAAGTCAACCATTCGGCTTTTGATAAAAATTGTCCTACATTTAAATTTTATAGTCAAAGACTGAAAGATAGTACTGATTATCACTGTCAATAATTTTCAAGATTGAAATATTTTTCACTCATTGTAAAATTGACTTTTTCTTTTTTATGTTTCTGGTTGTCTCTCTTTTTTATTATTTTTATGACTAGAAGTGATAAGGAAACATTCTTGAAAGTTGTTAATTTGAATGTGAGATCCTTATTGCCCAGTTTTTCGGATTTCCTTCAGTTAGTGGATGATAGTTTTGATATTGTCTGTGTATCTGAAACATGGCTCAATTCTTCTATTGCTTCTGCCATTGTAACGTTACCTGGTTTTAAATTTTATAGGAAAGATAGAAGTGGCAGGATAGGAGGTGGTGTTGGTTGCTATGTGAGAACATCTAACACACTAACACTAATCATGTTACCGAGCCAACACGTATCGCAGCTACTTCTTCCACTTTACTTGATCCTATTTTTACTAATAGTAACAATGGTAATATCTGTCGTGAAAGTGGTACAATTATATCTCATCTCAGTGATCATAATATGATGCCATTCTGTACACTAGATATTAAAATTAACAAACCCAAACAAAAATTTATTACTTTACGTAACTTTAAGGATTTGGTTATTGGCACCTTTAGGAATGATTTATTAACCGTTCCATGGAATGATATATATTATATTGAAAACGTAAATGAAAAAGTTGTTTCTTTAACTGATAAAATAATTTCACTTTTTAATATTCACGCACCTTTAAGAACAATTAGAGTGAGTAAAAAGCCTGCACCTTGGCTAACACATAATTTAAAGCAGATACTTAAAGAGCGGAATAAGGCTTTGGTTAATTTTAAAAACTCAAAATCTCAAGAAAAATGGATTCAATATAAGCAATGGCGTAATTTTGCTTTAGCGTCAATAAGAAGAGAAAAGGCTGCATATTTAGAAAAACTAGAGAGAGACAAAAATGAGAAACTTCTGTGGCAAAATTTGCGTAACATGAATATAATTTCACGTAAGAATAACAGTGAACTACCACTTAATTTTTCTGATCCCAATATTATTAATGATTATTTTGTTAGTGTCTTTAAAAAATCTGATAACTGTACAGAAAGAATTGAGTTCTACAATAGTAACAAATTAAATAACAATGTTTTAAAGTTTAAGTTAATTGACCAAAATAATACATTAGATATAATCAACTCCATTAAATCAAATGCTGCTGGTGCTGATGGAATTTCTCTTTACATGATAAGGCTATGCCTCCCCACGATTCTTGATCACATTACACATGTTATTAACTGTTGCTTGCAATGTGGATATTTTCCTAAGATTTGGAGACAGTCGTTAGTTTGTCCAATCCCAAAAGTAGCTAATCCTAATAATGTTCAAGATTTACGTCCTATAAGTCTCCTCCCAGTTTTATCTAAAATACTTGAACGAGTTGTGTGTATTCAGCTAAATGATTTTCTTTCAAGTAACAATATTTTACCTTCTCAGCAATCAGGTTTCCGAAATGGATATAGTACCACCACTGCCTTATTAAATATTACTGACAATATAATTGGCGCCTTGGATAAGAAACTTGGAGTTATTCTGATTGCTTTAGATTTTTCTAAAGCATTTGATTTAATTGACCATGATCTACTATGTGCCAAGCTTAAATATTATGGTTGTGATAATACTGCTTTATCGTTTTTTAAAACTTATTTGTGGAATCGCAGCCAACGTGTTCGTGTCGCTGGAAGGTTGTCATTATCCAAATCTATTGTCTCGGGTGTGCCCCAAGGATCTATTTTGGGTCCTTTATTGTTTCTTCTATATTCCTCGGATTTACCGAAATTACAAATAAACAGTGAAATACAACAGTATGCAGATGACACTCAATTATTGCATTCTTTTGACCCTACTGATATTCCAAATGTAAATGATGTCATAAATAGAGATTTAAGTCTAATTCTTGAATTTTCTAAATCGCATAACCTAACTATAAATCCATCTAAAACAACGGCTATTTTATTTTGTAACAAATATAAAAGGGTTGATATAGAGGATTCTTTGAGGCTGGAACTGGATGGTGTTAGAATCAACATATCTGAGCAAGCAAAAAATTTGGAATTGACCATAGATCAGTCATTAAGATTTAAGAGTCATATAAGCGGTTTGCTTCAAAGGTGTTATATGAGCATGCGTATGCTGTATGTAAACAAACACATATTAAATTTCAAGACACGCAAAAAGTTATGTGAGTCCTTGGTGCTTTCAATTTTTAATTATTGTAACATAGTTTATTACCCATGTTTAGATCAAGACTCCCAAAATCAAATACAGCGTGTTCAGAACACATGTTGTAGATTTATATGTAATAAAAGGAAGTATGACCATATAACACCTTGTTTCACACAGATTAATTGGTTGAAGACGAATAACCTATTTCAACTGAATTTCTTAGTTTTCATATACCGCTTACTTAAATCCGAGACTCCATCTTATTTGTATGAAAAAGTCGTTTTTAGAAAAACTACACACACTATAAATATCCGTCATAATACTCTCACAATGCCACCTCACTCTTCTGTTTTGTTTGAGCGTTGTTTTACTTATAATTTGGTCAAGTATTATAATTCTTTCATCACAACTATGTCAATTTCATCATTGACTGGATTCCGTCGTACTGTTAAGGACTTCCTTTTTTCTGGGCAATGATTAGCAAATTATAGTATTACATTTATGTTGTGTGTTTCTTATCTTATTTTAGTTTTATTGTAGGTGTCTTATGTAACCAACACCTGTAGTATATTTTTTTTTGTATTATATAGAACATTTTGTACGTTTGTGTTAACCAAGTAGGTTAAGAGTTAAAGAGTAGCTCTGAGCTAATCTTCGCCTCCTTGGAACAAATATTGTATTTTTTATATTTGTTAAATAAAGACATGTTATTTTTCCCCAATATTTTGGCCTCTTCCAATATATCATTGACATTTTATTTATTTTAAATGGTTTATTATCCCTTGTTTTTTCAAATGGGGTCTGGGGAGGTCCTGAATGTTCGTGGAAATTTTTTTTCAGTATCTTTGTGGCGTTTCAATAAAAAGTTTATTTATGTATTTGCATTTTTCAGTCGTTTTCGGAGTTCTCACAAATCTTGTAAACAAGCGAAAATGAAGAACTAATGTTCAATTATTTTGTTATTGCACACCATTTGAAAGCTTACTATGTCTACTCTCTGAACCAATATTTTTATTCGGAATACAATGCACTCATTTTCCAGGGACCGGGAAAATTTGAACAAGACAGAACAGTACAGAACCCGAAACATCTTGTTCTGATCTGTTCGATTGTGTGTGCGGCCGGCCGTACTCCCACTGTTATCAGGTTTCTCCTAACCTCCTCCAATCATTTTTTCATTGGTTTTCCTCTTCTCCTCTAACCACTTTCTCCACCTTTTAACACTCGTTTTACTCATCTATATTCTGACATTCTACCTATATGTCCCAACCATCTCGCTCTCTGTGCTTTAATTTTATGGGTTATACTTGGGTGCTTATATAATTCTGATAGTTCTCTGTTTGTTCTTCTTCTGTACATTTCATCTTCTTTAATTCCACCATAAATCTTTTTGAGCATTTGCCGTTCCCATATTTCTAGTTTATTATGCTCTATTTTGTCCTTTGTCTATTATAGTTTGGTACATTCTTATTTTAGCTGTTCATGCAAGCTTCAAAAATAGTCTATTTTTTATCCCAATATTACTAATTTTTTGTAAAGATCAACGAAAAAATTCAACACGCACCTCGGCGAGTAACTGTCTATCATCTCCAATTTGTAGACTCGACTGTAATATAGTGTTTTTTGTCTTTGTGAAATAAATAACTATGAATTAAATCACCCTCTTGAAGAATAAATAATTCTCTTTTTGTTTACGTTATTTGTTCTTTCTACCGAGCAACTCAAACGAAATAATATTTTGTCCGGCTCCGTATGTTGCTCTACTGAAAATACGATTTAATTTAGAATGTGAGCACCTGTTTTATCGCCGTTATTAATCAGAAAATAAATTAGTAGCGAAATGCAACAGCCGCGTGAGTGTAGGGCGTAATGCGTTTCTAATGTAAATTTTCTGTACATTTTACGTTGCCACCAACGAAACAGGCTACCATAAATATTCGCTAACTAACCGCTTTATTCTTTTGACTTACCTGGCAACTAGCGGCCATTCTTCGCTCTTACGTTGTGATTAATTTTCCGTCTGGCATTGTGTTAGTCGACAAATCTTTTCGTTATATATTTTTGTTACTGAAACGTTTTAATTGCCTTTCGGATTTATAAATTCACCTTAATTAACACGGAAATTTAATATAGGATACGTTTATATTTGCATCTGTGTTGTGACTATTAAAATTACGATAAAAAGTAGTGCTTAGATTTCCATTAAAAAACGATCTTAGATTTGAAAACGTACTGGAACCGCTCCAGGCATGTGGGATGGGAAAAGAAACCTGAGGAGAGCAGCAGAAACTAGTAGTCCCTTCAGTCCTATTTCCCGGAGGATTTTTAGGATATCTGCACGCTTCAGCTTAGGTGAATGTTCCTCTTCTATCCAGTAATCTCCCAGAAGCTGTACCCTAGGATTCTGAAGTGCTGTGTAGTTAGGAAGTATATGGATACTTGCGAAAGAAAGACTTGCATGAGCTGAAGCCTACGGCTGTACCATCGTACACTAACTACCGACAAGTAAACTCACTTCGTCGATTTATGAGTTACCGAAAATTTCCTTACCCCTTCTAT
Organism: Galerucella pusilla; assembly: GCA_910591695.1. Taxonomy (NCBI): domain Eukaryota; kingdom Metazoa; phylum Arthropoda; class Insecta; order Coleoptera; family Chrysomelidae; genus Galerucella; species Galerucella pusilla. Next base: position 128,982 of record CAJUYI010000108.1, read on the forward strand.
CGTCGGGCGAGTTCTGGCTATTTTAAATCGAGTATTGAATGTTGTTTTATGATAACAGACGTGTGAAACGTGTAAGGCGTCAGAGAAAAGATGTACCAACAATTTCAAACGTTCCGACGCAAGTGAATTTACTTGTCGGTAGTTAGTATACGGTGGCTGTACTAGAATATCTTCAGGGAATAGCACTGCAGGAATTACTAGTCCTAGAGTCATTATTCAGGAAGTGCTAGTTTCCGAGTCTTATTTAAAGAGCTGAGAAAGGCATGGGGGAATATATACCTTGGTGTATAATATACTATTAAGCGACTTATGTCGGAATAAGTTGATAGATAATTCCTGATGGGAATATTGAGGATATTTATGTGATCATGAAGCTTAATAGAGTACACGCATATTTCATATTTTGCTTGGATATTAATTTATAATAGTAAATATAATATCAAAAATTACTAATAATAGGAAATTACTCCCAAATTTTAAAATAAAATTCAAATTTCAATGCACTTTCCGACCACAACCCGAAAATTTCCGAACGCTACCGATGATACGTGTGATGTCATATCTCTTGTGTTTACTTATGTCAATATGGCCGGTATTGCATTAGGTTATGTGTAGTTGTGTGTTTATATTGTATTTCAATCAACTATCAATTGCTTCATCGACGTAAAAATATCATTTATATGTTTGTTTGAGACCATTACGTATTTGTGTGTGATTTTTTTCATTTCTAAAAGTCAATGATAAGTGGAAACGACATAAATATTCGATATTTTCGAGGATATTTCAAAACCTTTGGAAGAATATATTTTTTTACTAGTTCAGTGTTCAGTGACGATTCTTTCATATTTTGTGAGTAAAGATATGGCTAGCGAAGGTTTTGTAAAAGCACAAACTGATAACTTGCCCAAAGTAGACTCATTTATGCTGCTTGAATTTATGAAGTCAAACAGCTGCTTTAATGCAGAGGAAATAAGAGGAGCTGAAGCATTATCGTGAGTACGATTTAAACTATGTTTTATTTATATAATATTATATACCAACCATATTTCGATGTGTGGTCGTAAGAAAATGATGTTTTTATGGTTGATTCCTAGACATATAGGTACATAACCTCAAACTATTTATGAATAAAAATTACCAGCATAGAAGTAGGTACTTACATTAAAATGGTCTTCACAAACAAAAGTAATGCCCTTCTCTTAAGTGTATTTTTGCTTGCGCCACCAGGTAAAGTAACAAATATTTTGTCTGGAGTTTTAATAGACGTTGATGTACACACTGGAAAAATGCAATACTTGGAATACAAAGTTTTTTTTCGGCTTTATCCATTTTTAAAGCTTTCAGAAACAAATTAGGTCACAAGAACTCAGAGCGTGATACACGAATAAGAACACGAATAAGCCATCTTTAAGACGTAAAGCGCGTTTTGGCGGACTTTCAAATTTTATGATTTTTAAGTCGTTTTAAAAGTAACGTTTATATTTTTTTGAAAAAATAGGCGTGCAAGGTGTTAGGAGACCTGATAAAGCTACAATTTCCGCCAATAACAAAATTTATGCTTGTACCTATTATAATTTGGTTTGAAAAAATGATCAAACATTTCTATAAAATGAAGAAAAAGATGGGTACGAAAATGTCTATTAATAAATTCAGAGATTTAATAAACGTCTAAATACATTTCGAGGTATATACATCATTCAGTGCAAACTAAGATGACGATAGCTGATAGGAACACATTCTATTAAAGAATATATACCTTATTTCTTTAGATATTCACTGAAATCTCGGCACGAATATACTCGGCAAGTATTGCGTCGTTTCATTGGAAATTACCTTCCGATAGAGTGGAGACACATTCGAAAAGTCATTCAGAACATTCATGTGTATACCATTTCGCTCTATTTACGATATTAGAACGGAATTTAAAAATTTAAACGAGCACTTTAAATTACGTTGACTATATCTCGGTATCGATATTAGTTTTCTGATCTATGTATATAGGTACTCTTTTTATTATCAATTACATTTATATCAGTGGCGCTGAAAATGTTATATAGGGATTATGGTGACTCAAAAAGCGGTCGAAATTTTGTGGAAGATTTGCCTTAACCTTAACATTAAAATGAATGGAAAAGTGTAAGTCTGAGATAGGTAGCCACTTAAATTCTCTTGTGTAGTCTAAGATTCGTTAAAGGCATGTTAGAACGAATCAATTCCGTCCAGCGCATTAATAAAGATGGTAACTTCTAGGCACCCCCTGTTATATCCAAAATTTGGCTTTCTAGGTTCATTTGCATTTCTAGCCTGTTTTTACCGATGTAATGACTGCACTAACATGGAAAATTAACATAATAAACAGTCAACAAACTTGATGATGATGATGATGATGATGATGATGATGATGATGATGATGATGATAATGATGCAGACATTGTTTTATCGAGTTAAAGTAATTTTGTGCACTCCCGTCAGAAGTTGAGGCAGTGAATAATAGTATATTATTCACTAAGGTGGTGAAGACTTATATTATTGAGCGAGCACAAAAATTATTTCGCTAGGGGCTTTGCCCTAAGCGAAATAAGCTGCGATGCTTATAAATGTCTTCACCACTATGGTGTTTATACACTTTTTTCCACTACTAGCTAAATTTAAGATTAAAATAATTCACAAACGCACCAATAGAAGCGTTTACCCCGTCGTATGACTGACAAGTACTCTGTCAGTTTTCGATATATTAGGAACGTACTCGTTATGTCATCAGTTATTATTGGTTTTTATTCAAATAAAATTATCTTGATAGGTAATTTCAAGCAGCAAATATGTTAATAACAATTTCCTGGATATACAAAATTATGTTGCACAAGTCTTCGTTCAACTACTATACCTGAATTCTCAAAATATTAGAATTTGTCCATTATTGACCTGGGTTAATAATAGAAAAAAATTTAACCATTAATAAAGGAATTCAACTTCTCAACTTCACAGCTAGTAGTAGAAAAAAAATATATCTGGGTTTCAAGCTGCGTTCGAAAGAGGAAATTTGTCGAAAAAGGTCAGATTTGTGGAAAGGAAACTCATGGGTTTTGCACCACGGTAACGCGTCAACTCACAAGAGTATAATTGTGAAGGTATTTCTATCTAAATCTTATGGAACAACCTTCGTATTTCACTGTTATGTATCTTGGTGACTTTATGCTCATTCCAAAACTCAAATTACCACTTTGAGGCACCCGTTTTCAGTCGATATAAGACACAAATGAGAATTCGCGGATAGTACTGCAGTGGATTTTTCAAAATTTGATTATAGTCCGGTTAAATGAAGATTTAAATTACAATTCAAAACGGAAACCTGCATTTTTAAATGTAAATTCGTTTTGACAGTTGAAAAATATTCAATTATATTAAGTGAGTCACAGAAAAATTAAAAACTACCCTCCAAAATCATCTTTATAAAAATATCTCGAAAAATAGGAAGACATGGAAAAAAATATGGAAAACGTGGATAAATCAAAAGTTTCTACATTATTTATAATCACTAGTGACGTATTTGCAATAGAATCCGGAATATTCGCAAAAAATGCAATAAATTATTGCGCAGCCGCATAAAATATCAAAAAATGTATAATAATATTGAAAATTGTGAATTTTTCAATCTATAAAATGTAGCGTGATTTTGGGGCAATAATTTTTTTTTATCTAGTTATTTGAAAGCTATAAATATTTTTTTTTCAATTAAAACTTTTATAACTCAAATAAATAAATAAATAAATAATTTCTCCGAGACAACTTGCTACAATTTATAAATACGATTTAAAAAATTCATATTTTTTGATTTCCTGTAAATTTTATTTGTTTATTGGTGATTTTGGTGATAAAAAATTCCGATATCTACAATATGGGCCGAAATAAAGGAATACATTTTGTAATGTATGTATCCTACTATGGATACTTGGTGCATTAGAAGTGTGGAAGGGCCTCTGACTAGGTGGTGTTGCTGGTCACTTGGTGTGTCATCTCACAGGAATTAAAAACAACTACTGGAATCACTGGGTCATGTTCTCTTTATTACCTTACTTTACTATTATACATTAACCCACTTATTACTAGTACTAATTAGAATATTAATTAAAATGATTACGATGAATAGAATACACTTTGAATGTCTTTAGGACATCTCAGAATAATTAACTAATGAATTAGAATTGATTAGAATGATTTAGAATACTTCAGAATAATTTAGAATGATTTAGAATGAATGCTAAAACACTTTCGTTAACATATTTATACGACGAGTCAAATTCAGCGTTTTGTAATTATAAAACAATTCTGTTTATGTTTATTTCACGCTCTGAACTTGACATCCTACGTGAGACCTTTATGTCTTTATTCATAATAATACCATAATAATAATTTAAATAATTAATAAATAATATTTCAGCCAAAAGGCATCACAATTTTTTAATTGAAAATATTTTTTTTGTTGTTAGGGCGATTTATTTTCTTCTTGCAAAGCTAATAACCTAACATGTTTTCAACATGACTGTAAATTTGGAAGCAAAAATAATGTACAGGGTCGGACTTATGAAAAAAATTATATAACAGTGCATTTGAGCTCGTTGCAAATGAAAACTGTCTTAGCTAAAATTGTTCTAATATGCTTTTTCGGTAGATAAACTATCCAGAACACTTCAGTAGAAAGGAAATTTTCCGAAATTACCGGATTCGCGAAATACCATTTTTCTATTAAATAAAATTTTAACAAATAACACATTTATGAAAACAGTTTAATAACTTTAAAACGGAGTAAAATATTATGGTATAATTTTTTGCATAAGTCCGACCCTGTACATTATTTTTGCTTCCAAAATTACAGTCATGTTAAGGACATGTTAGGTTATTAGCCCTGCAAAAATGAAATAAATCGCCCAAAAAACAACAACAAAAATATTTTCAATTAAAAAATGTACTCCTTTATTTCGGCCCACAGTGTAGGTACATAAAACTTATCACACATCTTGGTATGTTTTCGGGATATTTTCAAAAAAGGAATTTTGGGGATAGTTCTATTATTAACTCTACGTTAACCAGCAATGATAACCAGTGCCATCACCGCCACATTGGGGGTGGAATGAAATATTTCCCAGAAATACGATCACGTGCTCACTTCACTGCTACTACCTCACTTTTATCCCAAACAACGCAACTGTTTTTCATCGAATGCAGCTCGTAGTCCCACAGGAATCACCTCTGGTGATTAAATAAAAGAAACTTTGTCGGTGTTTATAGTTCTTGGGAATTTATGCTACATGATGTGGAAGAAAAAGTATTATATATTGTACTACTCCATCAAATCAGTTTCAACACGTTCGCTGCTGGTAATAAAATCAATAGACGCTATAATATTTTTTTTGGCTTAGAAATTAGTACCTATATGAATGTACCAGGGGGACTGTTATTTTGGACTACTTTCATTTTCCATTGTTTATACTATATACATTTAATACTTTATAAAAATAACTAGAAATAAACAAAATATGTTGAGGTGTGTTATAGAAAAGTTCAACTTTGAAGTAGAAACGGATTTATGACCGTTTTTCCATAACAAAGTTCTCAAAGTTCTCTTATTTGAGAAGATAGACTAAAACTTGTGATAACAAATAGAGGCACCTGAAAGAGTCAAAATGGTGAAGGACGAAGAATGTAGATTATGTGGCATGGAAGAAAAAACCTCCATCCAGATACTTTCAAATTGCACAGCAATTCAGAATCCTAGAGCACAGCACAGATTACTGGATAGAAGAGGAACATTTACCTAAGCTGAAGCCTGCAGTCATCCTAAAGTTCCTCCGGGAAATAGGACTAAAGGAGCTACTAGTTTCTGAGACTCTCCTCAGAAACTGAGTAGAAGTAATGGGGCACAATAGACCTTCTAGGTCTCAGTGAATGTCACCCCAACATACTTACATACATTACTTACGAAAAATCACCTTGAGAAATTTCAAATGGCGGTTATGCACTCTGTCATCTTGGAAACCTGAAAATAATTTCCAGGATTTCCCTTTAGTCAATTTAATCAAAACATTTTCTATTGCAAGTCTCTAGGCATATAGCTTCCGAAATAAAGTACTTTGCATACTTTCTTGACAATTCGGGATGTCAAATGCAAGAAGCTAGTTTTACAGCTTGATTGATCTTCATTAGGTGTAAAAATTTTGTCTATTAAATAGATTTAACGTAAGTGACTCCGTAGTTACCCAGTGATACCTACGGCCTAATGACTTTGACAATTGCGGAACTAGCCAAACGTTACACCCATGCTCAATCCCTTAAGAGATGGGATGGAATCAAAGGATGCAGTCTTGCCAGGATCACCCTGGCGACCCTGGGAAGCTGACGTCGAAGAAATATTTGACAATGACCAGAAAAAACAGTAGGATTTCTGACTGGCCACTGTCAACTAAGGAAACACCTCCATACTATGGGGCTAGTGGACACACCTCTATGCAGGATAAGTAATCAGGAAGATGAAACTGTCTGGAGTTATCGTCCATTAGAGAGTGTGTATTCGGTGAGTCTTGGCCTACACCTGCCGATATGAAGGAGATGTATCCTAGTGACCTGTCCACCTTCCTGGGAAGGACAAGATGGACGATGACCTAGTGGGACAACTTCTTGGGAGGATGTACAATGTACAGGTGGCCTAAGTGCTGTGAACCCACACTCACCCTCCCTACTCTATAGATTCAACGTACAATATTTAATCTCCTCCTTGAGAGTTTTTTACGTTTTCTAAAATATATTTTTACAATAAAAACCGATTCTTTTTGTCTTACTACACCTCTGCATCGCACTGTTTTTCATCAAAATGACTACTGAAACGCACGTGTTCTGCAACAGTGGACACTTACAGAATGAAGGCTCACCGTTATATTCCGCATCACAACAATAAGTGTTTATGATGGCGCCTACTCGACGGTCATCGCTATAGCAACGAAAAGACGCGTCGTCATAGGTGTGTCACCTTTGGGGGACCAGGGAAGTTGTACACTGGTTATTGTAGAAAAAACATTCGAAACTGCCCTCAAGACTACAAGTTAATCTTCCAATGATGGAAAATTATCGTTTTTGAACTCAATAATATTTTATTTCCTCCTACAGAGTATAACATGAAGTTTTCATATTTTAAAAAACTTGCTTTCCTGAAGATTAAAACTGAACTTGGTAGTGGTGGTTTCTAAATCCTACAGACACTAAAAAGAAGCTCAATGGCAATCATTTTTTGTTCACTTATTTTTCCATGTAGCACTGTAGGAAACCCAACCTCAGTAAACAAATTACATTAAAAAGTAAGCGATATAGTAGGACACAACCACCTGAAGTTTGAAAGCGTCCAAGCCCAAGATGCGCATTCGTCGTGAGGACAGACTGTCCAGGAGCAGCTACTGTGAGAAATTCAGCGAGTTAGTGTGGACTTCTATGAAGCAGTAAATTTCTGAATGCATGAGAAACCTGTGTGATGAATTTTTGGAACTTTAGTACTTTACGTCAGGTTATGTTTGAACGACCAGGGGTCGCGACGCAAAAGATCTGACCGTTACGTTACGTTATGTTACGTTGCTTCGTTATGTGCCTTGCTTGCGTGCGTGTGCTCTCTCCTGAGTCTCTCTCTCGTTTACGAAGCAGCGATTCATATGCTTCGGCCGGGAATCGAATCTGGGCCGCCCGCGTGCAAGGCGAGCATTCTACCACTGAACCACCGATGCTATATTAAAATTCTATGCAAAGCTGGTATTCGCAGTGCTGGTGATCTACTTGCATTTGTTCCGATACATTTTTACTATTATTTCCATAATTTTTTTGCGCGATTGATATTTTTTGTTTATTTACAGCATCGGTTGTCAGGACGGTAGGTTGTGTTTACTGGTTTCCAAGTTTAACACGTCGGTAAGTGATTTACTTACCGTTCAGACGTCGAAAAGTTATAAATAGCATAAAAACAATTTCACCAAAATGCAAAATATATTTTAAACTGATCGAGAAGTATAAATGTCACTTTTGACATTTTGTTCATTTCGAAGAAATTTAAATTATTTTATTCGGAATTGATTTCAATACGATCGCGCAAAAAATGATATAAGCATCTCGAACGTTAAGGGTAATTACAACGTTTGCAAATAGATTCCTCTCGTAAAATTGGACAAAATGATATGAGGATCAAGGGGTCTAGCACATATACTTTTCAAAATACAGGGTGATGAAATTTTGAAAACTTGAATGTTTTAATTCGATAACTTTAAAATGGATGGTTAAATTGATTTGACGTTTGGCAGGTTGTTTTTGAATGTAAAAAGGCATATTTTGGTAAAAATAGTAGTTTGTGCAACTAGTGTGGATATGATGGCCATATCGCACGAGGACGTTCAAGTGCGATATGGACAATCCACACGAGTCGAACGGCATATTTTTTCTACGACCCACTTGAGAAAAAATCTAGAAAATAAAAATTTGTACTTATCATAACTAAAAATTTAAAATTTAACAATTCAATTTTATGTTTCCACTAATTTTTTGTGGTAAGCGTACAGCTCTCGACTGTCCAATTTGTATAATACTACGGTTTCCCTTTTTAAATATACGATGCTGTTATAAGTAGATGTTGCCAGTCGGACTTCCTCATGAAGGGTTTAACAATAAAAAAAAAACTTCTTCACGGGGAATCGAACCCGGGTCTACCGCGTGAGAATCTGGTTTGCTTACTACTGGACCACCGAGGAATATGCAAATTGTTTATCTATAACGTCAGATGTATTACATAATTTTTGCTTAAAAGGAACTAAAGTTCCTACCGTGTGTCCCGCGACACATTCTACATTTTTTAATTCATTTTCGGCTGTTCAATAGAAAACTCGATGTGAACATGTAAGAATATTAAACAAGATCCTTTTTTAACACTTATAACGTTGCTATAGATGACATACGATTGTTTAGAATAACTAGGCTCCTTGTTATAGCTAGATCTCGGCCTGTTGGATCCTGTAGGAGCTTGAAGAAGGATCTTAATAGAGCGCTTTTGTAGAGAAGTGATAAGTTTTGTTCTAGATTCCAAAAAAAAATAATATTTTCAATAAACTTAACAATTGCCAAGTTTATATTAATTATTTGGTGCAGTTGTCCACGACCGTAAATAGTTTTGTTCCCTTGGCCGGACATCCACCGTCCACCTACGTCATGTCTCCTCAACGGCTTTAATCATAGTTGGAGAAGTCGTGAGGGGAGATATGCGGGAGGAATAACCAGACAGGAGTCTGTGTGGAAGATTTCAGATTGCTTTGTTGCCAACAAGTTTTGCTTATATTATGCGTATAAAGTTGGTAAATAAAAATGGAACAAGCACCGAACTTAAAAAATAAACAGGTTTTTTTAGAATTATCCTTTAATTCTACAAGAGATGATTAGCTAGAAGACATGTGAATATAAAATAGTGCGGAAAGCGTCACTTTTCCCACGAGCGCAGAAGTTTGTGCAAATCTAGCGAGTAGAAAAAGTGATTTGCGTACAAGTTGTACACAATATTTTTCCTACAACCACATTTATTAATGAAAGAAATACAATTATTTATTTAGTTATTTTATTCAAACTTTGAACAGAAAGAACGTATGAAAATAAATAGAAAAATCAGTTGAATGTATAATTAATTGTGAACTTTGAGCAATTTTGTATTATCATTATTATTTTAATTTTGGTTTATAATTCCTAAAATAATGCTTAATAGGTTAATGTTTTTTATAATTAATAAATTAGAATAAATAATGAAATAAATAATTTACTTACCTTTGGCTTAAATTTAAAAATTGTACACTAATAAGAAATTCACTATTAGGTTGAATTGTCAAAAAAAGTTGACTGCCATACTTCTCGCATTACTTTTCCAACGGTTATTAAAAGAATTAAGAAAAGGTCTGCTTTGCGTATAAAAATTTTTGTAAAAAAGCCTGTTTTGCATAGTGGTTATAGGAAAAAATCATCCTTCTATCTCGTGTTTGACAATTAACATTTAAAAAAATAAAGCTATTAACTATTTCATTGAAACTTTTTTAAAAACGTTACCAGGATTTACAGTGGCAGCAAGAGAATTTAATTTAAAAGAAAAAACGTTTGTAGTATATACCTGATCTAAAATTCACAAAAGATTATGAAAAAAAAGAAAGAGAAAAACGGCTCGCGTCCTCGTATGTTATTCGTGAGGTAGATATCGAAAAGAGCAAGTACCCTCATTAATAGCCCCATCAACATTCACAAAGGTATAGGGAGATGGAGAGAAACGGAAAAAGTTAAAATCAGTGTCAGCAGACCATGAACCAATTGAATTTATTGCTTTCACATATGCTTTTAAAAGCTTTCGGTAAAACAAATCCAATCACAAATTCCATAAGAATGCGTATTAGGTGGGTTTTAAAGGGTAGCGACACATAAATTTGCGATTTTTTTAATGTAAATAATAGCCCTTCTAGAGTTCAACTTCTCTCCAAGACTAAATAATAAAATCGTCTCTTTAAAACGTCAAATACCTAAGAACGCAAATCGCTTCTGACAGCGCGTCGTTTGGAACGTCAAAATAATTATAAAATCATAATTTTACATATTAGATTACGCGCTAGTGCGACCTATCAATCGGGAACAACCACAACATTCAAAATTGGATGCAGACCTATCTTTCGTAGCGGCAATGTGTCTTACGTCCTTTTTTTTCATGGACATTATCTATGGGATATAAAGAATTGATGCGAATGAATTAGTGGGAAAACATTAATTTTGTAAAATTCTGTTTTTCTGGTATATTATTAACATTATTTTTTATTTATACTATACAATGTTTGAAAAAGGACTGAACCAATTATAAGAGGAGATTTTTTCTGTATGTATTTTTCCCATCTTTAATATTTTTCTTTTATAAAGGTTATTTTATGTACTTTTAGTTGTTTTATTTTTTTGAACCCCTCCCCGATACTAAAACCTGGTTACGCTCGTGTCGCATTCTAGTGAAACAAAATCTAAATGGCGGATTTTAAGATTTGTTTCCTTAGAATTCAATCTACTATAATAATCATCAACAAAAATATATTTTTTCAAATTTCAATCAGAGAACAATTGAGTACCGTACCCCTCAATTACATAAACCACTCATAACGATGCAGAAAACAGTGAATGATTCATCGATTGATGGGAAATAATTCAGCAGAAATTTCTCTTTTCTTCCAGTACAGTGGTCATTTGGGGAAAGGTGATATATCTTTACAGTGAGGTAGGAGTTCCTACTGTTTTTTTCTCGCATACAAAGGGGGTATTTCAGTAAAATGATAAAAAATTCAATATCTGACAACTTCAATAGTCTTTATACTTAGAAGCTGGAGTAATAAATATGTCACGTTATATAAATAGCCACGTTTGGAAATGTATCTGTGAAAAGTTCACAAAATTTCGCATCTCCAACAACAAAAAAGTTTAATTACACTTTGTACATTGTAAGCAACGTATTTTTTCTGCACCCACATGTATATTATCCATTTTCTGAACAGTTTATAGAATGGAAATGTAGGCCATATCAGTTTATTGAACAGATATGATTTCATATACATCCTAGAATGTATATTATGAAATCCACCAATCAGCATTTGCGTTTAGTACCCGTCAAGTCATCTGTTTTTCAATTTCAAAGAAATGTCAAAGTAAGTTTTCTTAAAAGTCTCTCCTAGAAGCACCGGATCAAGAATATTTATTTACGAAAATAATCCTACAAATTAACAACAAATACTAAAAACAGAAGAAAATGGGATCTCCTGACAGACGTCAGTTTTCATGGAATTATGTAATACATTTGACGTTATAGATAGAGGCAGGCCTAGCATATTCCTCGGTAGTCCAATTGTAAGCATCCTAGACTCTCACGCGGTAGACCAGGGTTCAATTCCCAGTGAGGGAGTTTTTATTTTTAATTTCAATTTTATTCCTAAATAATTATTCTGCTCGATATTGATAACGACAACATCTACTTATAACAGCATCACAGATTTAAAAAAGGAAACCGGAACATATACAAATTGTACATTTAAGAACTGTTCTTACATTTATCACAAAAAATCAGTGAACATTTTTAATTTGAAGATATATACTGTTCGACTCGTGTGGATTGTCCATATCGCACTAGAACGATTGAGCACATATCGCACTAGAACTTCGTCCTCGTGCGATATAGCCATCATATCCGCACTAGTTGCACAAACTACTATTGAACTGTTTTGAAGGACAATTACCAAAAAATAATTATAGATCGTGTTAAGTTATTAGCATGAATAATTATTTGGGAGAACCGAGAAAGCCTTTAGGCATTTTCCATGGGGATCATCTATACATGTAGACGTAGTGGATGAAGGTCTAGCTCCAAGGTTGATCTAGAGCAAAATCTATCTATACCCGAGCTGTTATCCTTTTGGAACTCTGTTTTCGTCCTGTGTTGTGCTGCTCTGTTCCACCAAACTGCCCGTAGCAGAGGTAATAATTAATCTGGCAACCATTAGACATGATCAGTGATTAGAGCATTTTAGAAGGATTAAACATGTTACTCATAACCTTCCACATCTCTATTTTTATGTTACGGTTAATTTGTGTCACAAAATAGACTTAAACATGACCCGAATTTATATCTTAAAACTTTTATATACAACGATTAGTTCGGCAAACTACTTATTTCTTCAATAAAATTGTTTACAAAGTGACCAATTCATATCTTAATATACCTAATTGGGTACCTTCAACAAAATATGAAGGCAAATAAAAATTTCATTTAATGAATAGACTTGTTTACCGCACAGTCTTTTAGTATCGTCCTAATGTTTGTCAAAACTTAAATCGTATATGCGAAGTTATTATATTCTGGAGTTTTTCTATGTAGTTGTTCATTAGTTGCGGTCTGGACCAAGAAAACTGATATTTCTCAGTTCTATTTTATCGAAAAGAACTAAACAGAAAATTATAACGATATCTACGTCTATAAATAAACAAAACGACCTTCGGAACATATTTTTGGCAAAATTAAATGCCATGATAGTTTGACATGTTTTAACAAGCAAATAATAAAAGTTGTTGAACGTGCAATAACGTATGAATGTATGTACAAAGTTTGTGTTAAGTCTGAAGCGCAGAATTAGAGATCGTAACATGCAACAATAAGAGCGCTTTCAGACGAGACACTTTGTGGTCGGCTACTAGTGTCTGTAGTGTCTGAAAAGAATCGCGCGGCTAAAATACATTATTCCTTATCTTTGTCTCGTGTGAATGCGTCTATTTATATTAATGTATTTTTAGCCGCGCGATTCTTTTCAGACACTAATAGCCGGCCACAAAGTGTCTGAAAAAAATTGCGCGGCTAAAATTACATTGATATAAATAGACGCATTCACACGAGACACAGATAAGGAATACGTGTCCGACCACTGAAACGAAGTGTCTCTGTCCCACTAGTGTCCAGACACTGTGTCTGTGTATGGACCACTTTTAGACGCATTCACACGAGACACAGATAAGGAATACGTGTCCGGTCACTGAATCGAAGTGTCTCTGCCACACTAGTGTCCAGATACTGTGTCTGTGTACGGACCACTTTCAATACATGAACTTCAATTATTAGTACGTTCAAACGGGACACGCGTTTCCAAATGACCAATAAATATTTCACACGTGTAAGACTAGTGTCTCGTGTGAAAGGATCTTTTTTACGGGACACTTTTTGTATCTTGAATCTTGATTCTAGTGTCCGGCCACAAAGTGTCTGAAAATAATCACGCGGCTAAAAATACATTGAACACCATGTATCTCTTATCTGTGTCTCGTGTGTCTATTTATATCAATGTACTTTTAGCCGTGAGATTCTTTTCAGACACTAGTAGCCGGCCACAAAGTGTCTCGTCTGAAAGCGCTCTTATTGACGATAGCTCCAGACACTCACATAAGACATGCCTGACAGTTTCATCTTCCTGTTCACACATCCTGCAAAGAGATGTGTCCACTAGCCCCATAGTCCTGACTACATTTTGACAACCGAAGACTTCGTGGAGATTATACACATTTCACCAAAAAGGTGAAAATAACGGAAATCTTTAAAAATAAATATTCAAATGAATCAGTTTGTAGAAACAATTTATAATCAAGGATAGAAAACTGCAATACGTCAAAGTTTTAATTGAATATCCAAAATTTAAAACAACTTCAATAAAACTATGATAAATTTGCATTTGGATAACCTCATAAACTTGTTTACGGGCAAAACTCAACCCATCAACACCGCACCAAATTGTTCTTTCCAAAGAGAAAACACTAATAGCAAAAACGTCGGAAAAGATAATCGACTGCAATTCGAACCATTAAAGGTGAGTACAATCAATCAACGTCACAATAACTCTATAGGAAAGTGGTATTTGTGTGCGATGCTCATAAAATTCAACTGCTCATAGTATTTTTTACATCATCGACAGACTTTTACGTGAAGAGGAAATCAGTGAGGTTTCATTTGGAATCCCGCAAAAGGGTACAGCAATTCCAGGACACTCTGGAATAAAAGGAAGTGAGGATGCAACTAGCAAAGAGATGGGATAAAATACAGTCGTTTGGGTGCCGGTATCCTCCACGAAAATGAATGCAATATAATTTTAAGTAGTGACAATTCAATTTTGTAAAAGTTGTGGCTTTAAACAGCAAGACATGAAAAGCGGATAAATTATGAACACTTTTTAGCATGATCCGTGAAAAATAACAGAAGGTGATCATGAAAATGTTCATAAACTGCGTGATAAACAAAAATTACAAACATAAAAAACAGATAATGATAATTAGGTGTGTCTCCACTTTATGTGATGAACATTAAACATTTTTCCAACACCATCAGAGCGTCGTTATGCTTCTAATTATCCTAATGTAACAGAGTCACAGTTCGTGTTTGCAAATTTTAACAACAAGATCATTATTACCGCAAATTAACACAATTTTCGGAGGTAAACGATAAGGATTAGGGATTATAATTCGCTCATCTTGACTGACGATTATCTCGCCTTCTATATGGTAATTCGTCGTTTATTTACCCAAGCCAACTAGATAAGATATCTTCATTAACTAATTTTTGGAAAAAAGAACATAAGGAAAATCTATTTTTGACGTATCTAGTGTCAATTTGGTAGTATTAAAAGTGACACATTGTATGTACGAAAAATCAGTCTATGGATCGATTTATTTCATTCCTAAAAAAAGACAGCAACAGCAGACACCACAAGCTAGGTATACTTGCCGTAATAGATATTGTGCGAAATTAAAGTCGTCGGCTCTTTGTTCGACTGTAATTCGATACGATACCGTCATAGTCCGCAATATAACTTGAAGGGGATATACGATTAGATAGCTGCATTAAAAATACACTCAGGTGCAGAAAAAACGGGCCACTTATTATTTTTTCAAAATCGGCTTAATTTGGTTATTATTTTGGTTTTTAAATTATATTTTGTATTCTTTATCAACAAAAGACTTCCTTCTAAATACAAAAAGTTGGAATACATGTGTATTTTCTCGTTTTACATAAAAAAAAGAACATTTTGTAAAATTTAAATTCAAAAGTTCCATATTTCATTCATGCAATTCGAAAGGAGCTTATGTGTTTTCAATTGTTGGGCGGTTGCTAGCCAATTTTTTGTTAATGTTAATATTGTCAATATCAACGTTGACAATTTTAAAGTCTTAATTATGGTTTTAAGTGCTGAAGATTGTGCTAAAGCAGTAGCTCTTGTGGAAGATGGTCGAAGCCAAAGATATGTGGCTTGATTACTCAATGTTAGTCGTTCTACCACTTACTTACTGGAAGAAACACAAGAAGGCCTGGTAGTGGTAGAATACGGGTAACTACCGCTCGAGATGACAGATTTATTGTACTAAATTCTCTAAGGGATCGTCATTTGACTTCAGTACAGACAAGAAATCGACTTCTGGATGTTCGTGGTAAAAATGTAAGTAAATGGACAGTTCGCCAAAGATTACATGAGGTTGGGTTAAAAGCTTTTAGGCGAGCAACTGGGCCTAAGTAACTTCCACGTCACCGGGTAGCGAGATTGCACTTTGCTCGTGAACATAGCAATTGGAATCTTATGCTATGGAGTAATATACTCTTTACCGATGAGTCCAGGTTCTCGCTTCATTCACCAGACGGACGAAAACGAATATGGAGACGAAATGGGGAACGATTCCAAGGATGTGCTTTTAGCACTAGGCTGAGTCATAACGGAGGTTCCGTAATGGTATGGGCAGGCATATCAAGTGAAGCCTCTACGTAATTAGTGTTTAGTAATGGGGGTTCACTGACTGCACAACTGTATATTGAGGAAGTTTTGGCATATCAGCTGGTTCCATTCGCTCCATTTATTGGCGATAACTTTATCCTGATGCAGGACAACGCTAGACCTCATTCAGTGAGATGCGTCAGTGAATACTTGACAGAAGTTGGCATTGAAAAAATGAACTGGCCAGCATGTTCTCCGGATGCAAATCCTATAGAACATGTGTGGGACATGTTAGGCAGACGTGTTAGAAGTCGTGCTATAGCACCAACCACACTAAATGAGCTTCGAGTAGCTCTTCAAGAAGAATGGGAGAATATTCCTCAGAATGCAGTTCGTGAGCTCATTAGTGGGATGCCACGCCGTATGCAAGCAATAATTAGGGCTAGAGGAGGAAATACCAAATACTATTTTATGTGTTAAATTTTGTTTTCTGTACCTCTAAAGTTGGCTGTTGTTAACATAAATTTTACTAAGTATACATGTATTTTAAGTCCTTTGTTGGTAAAATATAAAAAGTGTAAACCAAAGGCCAAAATAATAAACAAATATAGCCGATTTTGAGAAAAAAATAGGGGGCCCGTTTTTTTGCACCTGAGTGTATTACGCCCACTATAATACGCGACGTACTTTTTTAGATTCAAATTTTTCTATTATTACTATTAATGCCAAATTCCCCCAATCACAAACACCCACTAATAGTTTATACAATAAACTTAAGAGTGAAGAGCACAATGTTCATAACATCGGAAGTTGTAGGCACCTCGAAACTACTCGAGGTCTATAGAAATCGAAACGTCGTCTGAAAACGTGATGAACTCCCTATTGCTCTCATCAAAGAAGCAATCAACGCAACTCCAGAGGAGTTCGAAGGTAGAAAAGAGACCTGTCAGGAGGAAACGCATCCAGAGAACGGTGTAACTACTTCCGGGGGCAACCTGCCAGTCCCTAAATGTCATTCCGGTTGATAGATGTGTTATCTTTCAAATGAGGCGTTAACATAGACGTTCTATTTCGAAATTTCACAGGGTACCTATTAAATTTTCCATCGTAGGAAAAAGATGACAAATAATTATTCACATTATATTATTTTGGTAGTGAATTTGCAGTTTAAAAACTGATATATCAAATGTCAAGGCGAAATATTAAATAATTACCTTCAAAATATTGTAGATATTTGCATTCAACGCTTTGAGGCTTGAATTGAACTAACTAATTTCAGTAATTTCTACTGTATGACGCAGAAAATATAATAAGAACTCTCCACATTAGTCAGTAACATTCTGCCGAATGCTCAGTATCTCTGTATCTATAGAGTAGGGAGGGTGGGTGTAGGCTCACAGCACTTAGGCCACATGTGACCCATTGTACATCCTCCCGAGGAGTTGTCCTCCTAGGTCATCGTCCATCCTATCCTTCTCAGGAAGGTGGACAGGTCACTAGGAGACATCTCCTTTATATCGGCAGGTGTAGGCTAAGACTCACCGAACACACACTCTCTTATTGACGATAACTCCGGACACTCGCATAAGACATACCTGACAGTTCCATCTTCCTGTTCACACATCCTGCATAGAGGTGTGTCCACTAGCCCCATAGTATAAGGGTGTTTCCTTAGTTGACAGAGGCCAGTGGCCAGTCAGAAATCCTACTGTTAAACGTAGATTTTTCCTGGTCATCGCCAAATATTTCTTCGGCGCCAACTTCCCAGGGTCGCCCAGGGTGATCCTGGCAAGACTGCATCCTTTCATTCCATCCCATCTCTTAAGAGATTGAGCATGGTTGTAACCTTTGGCTAGTTCCGCAATTGTCGAAGTCGTTAGGCCGTAGGTGTCACTGAGTCCTAGAATTTTTAGTCCAGCGGCTTTCCTGGCTATAGAATCGGCAATGCGATTCCCTTTACTCCTATCGTGCCCTTTAACCCACCTCAGGATAATATTGTTATCTGCCGAGGCGTTAGCTAAATGTTGGTGGCACTCTAGTACTAGCCTCGATATAACACGTTGTCTGTTCAAGGCTAATAGGGTTTGTCTACTATCAGTGCAAATTGTTATGTTTTTGTCAGAAATTCCTCTTCTGGTTAGTTCTTTTGTGGTAATTGAGATACCAGCCAGTTCTGTTTGAACCACGCTGGCATTGTTTCCCATTCCCCACTTAATCTTTAGGCTTAGTGCTCTCGAGTAAACTCCATCTGTTTATATGCGTATTGCATTTGCAGCATCTGGCTCTGTATTCTGTTTTATTTGTATTTTGTAGGGTTTGTTAAACAAAAACCTGGGTTCAATTGTATCATTGGCTGCCTGCAGCAGAGGTAACGCAGTAAGCGCTTCCTGCCATAGGCTTAACCTCAATTGGCCCACTCCTACTTCGGGGTTCACACCAGCCGTGCGCAATCGTACCATGGCCATTAACGCAACCTCCTTGACGTACAGGTCCAGAGGGGTCAGACCAGTAATTAGTTCCATTGCTGCGGTTGGTGTTGCCGCATGCTACGCACTAAACATTTTTCCACTGTTCGAAAACAGACAAAAAATGTGACGTGCAAGTAAAATTTTTCTGCTGCATAATTAGTGCGTGCGCATCTAAAACCACATTCGTGACATTATCTATATGATTCATTGTTATATCTATGATACTCTTCGAATTATAGCTTTGCAAATCCCGATGATTATATTGTACTAACCCTGTAGAATGACCCACACATGTCATTTACTTATTACAAAATAATCTTACCTTAAAAATGTTGTTGGCTCACAAGGTTGAACTAATAAAAGTGAAGTGGATACAATATTAAACGTAATAAAACGTGAACAAACGGTCGACTGAAATTTTAATTGGAATGTTCATCACAAGAAAAGATTTATACTGCAAACGCCAAACGTGTGGCGAGCGATCGCGCAAGTATCGACTCTCCCAACTAAATTACTATTGGATTAGGATAAGTCCCTTGCCTGTCAGTGTCGTACCTATAGCACAAAAATTATTCAGACAATGCCAAACGCCAACAGAATTGGAAGACAACTAATGATACGCCTCTGTACACAAAGCATTTATATGTCAAGCAAGAGCAGTAACGTTGAAAATGAGTTTCGGCGCATGGGGGCGGACTCACCGTCACCTTTGGCGCTTGCTATACATTGTCTTTCAGCGTCAGCACAGATAATAGTGTACAATTTTTGAAATAAGTTAATATGTAACTCTTGTATTCTCATATTAATTAGTTATAAGATATTCCTTTAGTCGAGGGTACCTAAATCAAATTCGATGAGATTAATAGAACTTTGGAGTAATAGTGACAAATTACATTTGAAATGGCAATTGTCCAAAACGATATTTGATAAACGGTTAACTAATTTCGAAACATTTGGTTCGAATCGGAATTTTATCTTAGCAAAAGAAGCACGTGTCATAAATCATGACGATATTTAATGTGTTTGTAAAGTAAGGTTGATAAATATCATAACTGGTTAAGACGGTCGAACTAAGCAGTTAAATATATCAATTAAGTCAGCTACTAAATTTTCGTACGTGGAGTTTTAATTTTAAACGTCAACGTTAAATAGGACAACGTTGTGAAGTTACTTTTCCGAATATATAAACAAAAGTTTTTGAGATACCGTACGTTAAAGTTGAAAAATATAATTTCGTTGATATAGGAGAAGCATATTTTATCATAATTATGTTGCACTACTGTTAATCATTATTCAGGGGCATTAGACTGATTTTTGTGTCAGTATAGTAATGTTTACAGGGTGAATTTAAAATATTGTGGAAAGCAGCTAACGTTATAAAATAGTAATCGTCTGCTAAGGCCGATAATGTAGTGTTTTACAAATCACCCTATATATGAAAATGTCGATAAACACAAACCAAAAATAAATACAGTATAGTTATATTTTTATGGCTGCATTTTTTTTGTGCCAGTTGAAGATTCGTAAGTTTTTGGAAAATGAAAATTAATTTAGTTTGTTTTAGCATCGATATATGGACCGCCTAATATGTACAAGAGTACCCCCAATGTCCAATCCAGTAATTTATTGGAAACTATAGATTAGAGTGTATAAAAGAGACGAGTATTTTTATTGGCGCTATTAGAGGTGAATTTGATAAACTGCGAAAGACTACTTTTCCAAGGTTTATTACCGTCGCCACCACGACGCCCGGCGTCGCGTGGTTTCGATAATTGCGTTTTCGAGAGATGAATGTTTATTTTATATATTTGAATACAGGGTTTATTAAGTTAGTTACACCTATTCACATATTGTTGTTACAATTGCAACACTGTTTTTTTTTTTTTTTTTTTTTTTTTATTCAATTTATGTGCTCGGCAACTATGGCCACTTGCACAGGACGATTACAAAAAAACAGTAATTAATACAGATAGTTACAAAAAAATAATTTAAAGTTTATGATAAAGTGATATATTATTCAAGAAATTCAGTGTAGGCTCGATTTGGTTTGGGTCCCCTAGGATGTCTTGCAGCTGGGATTTGAGATTATGTTGTCGTCTTATTGTGCTAAATTGGCGACAATCAACCAGGATGTGTTTAATGGTTAGTGGGCACTGGCAGCTTTGACAGGAAGGTCTGTTGCTTGAGGTCATTAAGTAGCTGTGCGTGAGTTTGGTGTGGCCTATTCGAAGTCTCCGAAGGATTGATAATTCTTGTCTAGAGAGTTCAGTAGGCTCAGTAAACAGAGGTGAGTTGAGAATAGGCTGGATGGATACTAGTGAAGTCTTGGTGGAGCTCCAGTGAGTTTGCCACGTATGTCTAGCGATTCTTTTTGCTTCTGCCTTAATATCCTTGCAAATTTGGATATGAGCAGTAATTGTGGCAGTAGTTGAAGCTGATTTGGCGTGCTGATCGGCCAGTTCATTTCCAGGTATACCGATGTGTGAGGGTATCCATAAAATGGTGACTGTGGTGTTTAGGGAATAGATATGGTGATAAGAATGATGGATTTCTTGGACAATGGGATGTTCAGTAAATAATTCTTGGATAGATAGGATAGACGCTAGAGAGTCTGTACAGATGGCAACTTTTTTATTGGGATGGTTGATGTGCTTAAAAGCTTGTAGAATACTATACAACTCTCCAGTATGAACACTGCACAAAGAAGGGATTAGGGAAGTGCTGATGAGATTTTTTGCTGTGGTAACTGAGCAGCCAACTCCTGTATCACTTTTGGAAGCGTCGGAGTATAATACTAAGTCGTAATGATTGTTATGGATGATTTCATGAAATGATTTAATCATGAGATTTTTAGGTGTTTCATGTTTATTAAATTTGGATAAATAAGTATTGACCTGAGGAGGGTACATGATCCAGGAAGGGGTTGGAGAAAACGGAGAGGGGTTTGTGAGTGAGAGGTTTATGTTATTTGTTAATGAAGCTAGAGTAGAAGCGATAGGTTTAACTATTGGTGAAGAGTTATTTAGAGGGTTGGAAGTTGATGTGAACAGAGGATAGACAGGATTGTTTAAAATTGTAGTTAAAATGCAGAACGAGCTAAAAAGTGAAAGATATTTTTCCTACAACCAATATGCAAAACACGCTTTTCTACACAAATTTTTATACGCAAAGCAGGCCTTTTCTCAATTCTTTTGATAACCGTTGGAAAAGTAATGCGAAAAGTACACGCTTTGGCACTTTTCCGCACCAAAATGTCAAACAAAGCTACCTATGACCTGTCAACTCTTTTGACAATTCAACCTAGTTTTTTCTGTTCAAAGTTTAAATAATATAACTATTTAAATTACTGTATTTCTTCCATTTATAAATGTGGTGGTAGAAAAAATATTGTGTACAGCTTGTACGCAAATCACTTTTTTGCACTAGTTATACAAACTACTATTTCAAGTTTATACTTGAGCTAGAAAAAACAGTAGATAACTTTCAACACTATTGTTTTTCAAAGTATCCATCACGAAAAGAAAAGCCTTTTTTTATCATTTGGAACCAATTCTGAATCCAGTTTGTGAAAGCGTCCTGTGGTTTGGAACCTGCGACCACGCAGTTTATTCTTGATTTATTGAGAAGTAAAAAAGCCGTTAGGACTGTATGAAAGATGGTTCAACAATTCAATGTTTTCTTGCTTTAAAAACTCAATAGTTTTCGAGCTATGTGGGAAATTGCATTGCACTGGTGGAGGACCAATCGTAGTTGGGAGATGATTTTTAGAAACTCAGCATTTACTTCCACAGATAAGATAGATAGTTTGGCAAGTTTATCTGAAGCCACGGGGCATCGGTAAGAGGCGAGGAAACATGGCGGTACAAATGGCGTACGGTACCTATTTTACCAAGTAAGACTAAAAATACTAAGGTCACTGACAACACACGCTACACAAACAACGGTATGCTACTAATTGATTCTAATTGCGTCCGCCACGCGCAGTGACGTCACATTCGAGGAACGAGACTCGCCATTTGACTTGCTGATGCATACTGTATACATGTCAAAAGTAACTTCTGTCATTCTGATGATGATATTTATATCGAAACAATTGTCAATTTACTTGCAATTTACAGATTTTTACAAATATATTGTGGAGTCATTTAAAAACAGTTAGTTTCATTTAAAACCATATGTTATTTTCATTTGCGGAGAATATTTAAATATTTTGAGTGAACTAAGACATCTACATATTTGTTATTTGTAATGTGTTTTTTGATTTTATGTGGGTGTGGGATTAATTACAATTTATGATGCCGAATTGTGCCGTAGCTAAGTGTGAAAACTGTAATAAAAGTACCAAAGGTGCCAGCATAGACAAAATAAAATATTATATTTCTCTATGGGTGCCAGTATAAAATAAGTACTTTACGCTTCCAAAGGAAGAAGATTTGGCAAAACAATGGGTAATCGCTTGCCGGAGAGAATATAAAATAAATTTGAAAAATGGTAAGTTAGAATTAATTAGTGATTTTTACACCCCTTCACTGCGATCAGTTGATTTTGTTCTTGGGTAAAACAGTAAACAAATCAAATAAGTGTGCGAATTATAATTGTATTTAGGTCTTTATGTTGCAATAATGAAATTCCATTTGAAGTAACCATGTTACACATAACATAATAAAGGTACATTTAATCCGATTATTTATTGCAAGTGTTTGGAAGTCACCAGCAAACTTCTGGTTTAAATTTAAACTTTCTTCACATGATTTTAGTTTTGAATTAGTTATTTTTTATTGTTTGACCCAAGAGTAAACCAGCTGTGGCGTATTTGGGGATAATCCAGGTTTAAAATCTGAATGCGCACATTTCAGCAACGATTTGCACAATACATTTTGAAGAGAAGTATTTTGAAATCCCTCGGAAACAAAAGAACCACCTTATTTGGAAGACGACTGCTTAGACACGGAAGCAATGCAGCTAATGCACAATTTTCAGGTGAAAGAAAGGGTGAGTCAGGAATCACTCATATACATAGCAGGCTTTATAGCATTCAAGTTCAAGAACAAATACTCACTGGGAAACCACACAGAAAGTATGGATATGAATAAGGCCCCTGATTGGATATAAGCTGTTTCTAGAGGTTCTCTTCTACATCCAAATGATGAATTGTGGGAAGTTGCTTTGAAACTAGAGTCCGAGTTCCATAAAATGCATGGTAGCTCTTTGCCTAAAGTGGAGAACATTTTTAAGAAATTAGCCGATATCACTATGTCACAAATAAAAACATCTGTGCCTTACGAAGTTGTCCTGTACTTTTCAAGAACTCGAACATATATTAGACTGCGAGACTTGAACAGGAAAATCAGTTTCAAGAATGCTCAGAGATTTACCAACTTTAAGAAATAGTTTTACTTTTGCTCTTGTTTTTGTATTGCGTAATAAAATATTTAGAAACATTTTAGCATTTTCTCCCTTTTTTGTGTAGACTTTTGAAATACTTAGGTAAGTACCCGAAAAAAATTAGTTGACAAAAATTCTGTTATTTCTTTTTCTCAAATTGATAATCACAACAGAAAAACAATGATCATTTCTTGACACTGATGTGCCTTAATTGAATATAATTTGAAAAACTCATTTTACTGACTTATGTATAATGTACAAATCTGAGAGAGACTACCTTACACAACTATTTTCTTCTTCAATCAATTTTAATCAAAAAAATTATTCACCATAATTTTAAATTCAATAAATCTGAAACGCCTGCCGCGAAATTAGATTGGAACCTATGGAACAACTTCTCGTAGTTCCTCGAGCGTGACGTCACAGCGGCGAGAGAGATAGAACGCTATCATGCGCAATAGCATACCGTGTGTATGTGTATCGTGTGACAACAGCCACTGGATAAATCAATATCAGTCAATTGAGGAAGTGAGAGGGAAGAACACACGCACGCGCTTGCCAATAAGAAGTCAGCTGGTCAGGCCTGTCGATAAAAATCACCAATTATGTAATTCGGAGGGTGTGGTAATTATGGTTTTTCTACAACGCTGCCAGAGCTTGAAGAAGCCCATAACAAATTTGGAAGAGTGTTCATCTTTTAATATTCATAAATTGAAAAAATAATGTTAATAGAAAAAATCCAAGGAAACATCCCAGGTAACGCAGACCTCTCCGTGAGATCTCTGGGAGGTTATAATTAGGATCTTATGCGAACTCCTATTGCGAGGTCCCGGTGATCGCTATGTGCTGTAGCTAAGCGAAATTCTCACTTGTTGTCTCGAGGAGAAATCTCGGAGAGCTCACATTACATTTTCCAGGTTTCATCCTATTGCGAGTTCTTAAAGTTATCTCTAACTTAACTTGAATAAGAAATTCTTATTGCGAGTTCCTAAAGTTATCTCACTTATATTCAATATAGAATATCTTGCACTACTCTCAATGCGAACTCTTGAAGACCTCGCAAGAATCATTGCATGCGATTATTGCAAAGTGGCCTCTCGTAGATCTCATAAAAGGCTATATATGCTAATTTCCTACAGAACTCGCCAGAGGAACTGCCTGCGTTGATCACACAACGAGCTCCCAGAGACGTCGATATGAGCGATAAATGAGAAGTAGTAGTAACAAGATGTCACAGAGAACTCGCCAGGGTGTATTGTTCGGGAATTTCCACGTGAGATTTCTCTAAGACTTCGATGAGCGTATACCGGCGGCAGACATTTGGAGGAGATATAGAGCTCTCAACAACCTCTCGGGGAGGTGACTTAAGGACCTCTTTGTGTTGTCTGGGATGCACATTAAAGAATTAACGTTTAATCATATTGTTAATATTGTTAATAATAAAAAGTCCCTTTTCTAATTATTATCAGTACATACTTAGCACTTTAGTTTTTTCATAGTTAAACGTGGCAATATCGAATGTTTTCGACTGCTTTCCTTTCACGGTTTCAGATAAAATTGCCAAAGTATACATAGGCACCATCTTGAGAGCAGTAAGCTCTTATAGCCGTCACCTTGAGAGCATTAAGCACTGATAGGCGCCACCTTGAGAGCAGTAAGCTCAAACTGCTATGATAGATGCAAACAGACGGGAAAGATGATTCCTGTATTTTTAGAATATTTGTCTTCAAAATGATTGCAATTTCACCTTAATTGCAAAATAGCATTTATGGTCATGTAGACCGGTTATATAAACATACCAAGTGGTAGAAAAAGTTTGGGAACCTTTGACATTCTTCTAGATTTCCGTTCTCTTTCAAATGTTCATTTTCCAAATAATATCATTTCAAATTTACGGCACAAGCTTTGCTACTTTTTCCCAGAGGTGTATTCAATAAGACAACGTCTTATTCTATTTTAATCCCTTCATAGCCGGTCGTAACTATTATAATTGCTAGTTACTCCGTCTCCGTCATTCATTATGCGAAACCTAATTACACTAACACTAACCAAAACTAATTATCACCAGGTAAAACATCACAATAGTGTTTTGTTCATAAACGCGAAAATTATGAGAGACATTAATTACTGACATTGCTTCCAAGTCCCACGTGTCTAATTTAATAACTTTAAATATATAGAGCGTTCGGTTTGCTAATGGTTACAAGATGGTGACCCAATATAAGGACAATCTGTAACTGTCGTTAGTTTGGATATTCTTGTTTGTTTTTTTCAAACGCGACTGAAAAGTGTGCCAAATGACAGGTACAAAACAGTTGAAAAAAGACCCACGCAAAAGCAAAAATTTCACAGAACGTTTCTTAATTTTAACTGCACTTTATACAGTGTTAAAGCAGGAAATATGGAAAAAATGTTGATGGACTGTATCTATAATATTGGTTTCATTGGGTGTGTTCTTTTTGACTGAGATCTCAGCTCACTTCGAAGTGAGTATTATAAATCAAAAGGAACGCGCACATTACCGATGTGAGTTGAGATTAACTGAGATCTCAGTCAAAAAGAACACACCTATATAGATTAAATAAAATGTAACACATCATCAACGCAAAAAGAGAAAAAGAAAAAACTAGAAGGCTCCTACTTGATGGAGCTATATTTACTGTCCGTATCCAGGCGCCTGGAATCGTTGAGGATATGTTCTGGCACACTTTAATCACTCCATTCTTTTTGTGATATTTCACCGAAAGCGTTCGTTTACCGCGTGTAGCTGCTTGAGCATACTGGCCATTGGGCATGTCGACGTTTTCCTAAAACATGCGCCAATGATGTGTGTTACGCGCAAAAATTTTTAACTCAAGTTTCCTTAACATACGATTCCGTTTTAATTTCTTTTGTTAGATTCAGTATCAAAAACAGCATTTTTGCACAAATTTTCATAGCTTAATTACTATTTTCAAGGTCCTCTATGTTAATTTTTCTTTGCCAAAAAAGACAAAAGTACATTTGGCAATTTAGGAATCACAAATGTAAACTACCAAAGTTTTATGAAAAAATTTTCATTAACGACAAAGTTATTACAATATGAATTTGGAAAAAGTGGTATTTTCATATATAATACCACAAGAGTGAAAATTTTGTCGGCAAAATTTTTTGATTGTCATGAAAGTTTGATGCTTGACAATTTTGCGAATGACATTTTTAACAAAACCACGAGCCGTTAGGCGAGTGGTTTTGGATTAAATGTCATGAGCAAAATTACCTAAAAGCAACAAACTTGAATACGACAAGAGAAAAATTTTACCTTACAAAATTTTTAATTGAGTGGTATTAGACATGACTATTTCACGAGAGAAAAACTAAAAAATCACATGTTTAAACGTTTTATTTATTGCAAACTTCAATTATACAAAGCCAAAAAAATAATAACATTATGAAAAAAAAATTACTTATTTATGTAAAAAGTACAATTATTATAATTGTACGTTGTAGCATTATTTTGGGGATTGTTTTGCATCATAACCTGTGATGAATTTAAGTTAGAAACTGAGGATTCCTTTTCTTTATTTTTATTTTCTCGAAGGTTCTCTATAAGTTGGAAATGGTGTTTTTCATTTAATTGTAAATATGGTTTCAGAGAATGGACAGAAGAATGTCCTGTAAGCTTAATATTAATTTTTCTTTGGTAAATGCGTTAGAACTTCTTTTTCTGGTTTCAGGTTCAGCCTGAAGCTTGTTACGTTTTGTATCCCTGGCCAATCTAGCAAATTTATAGGTAATATCTTTAAATGGATCAATTTTGATGTTAAATTCTAGAAAATATTTTTCCTGAACCATTTGAGCAGTCGTATTCCAAAGTGTTTTCACACTAGCTTCAGTATAATCAGTTCCATCTCTTTTTTTCATGTTAAAACCATAATCTTCAAGAATTTTTGCTATAATTTGTTCAGAAGTATCTTTTTCTAACGTATAATTACGTGAGTCCAGAAACATTCTAAACTGTTCCCACGCAGACTTTTTTGTCTTCATTGTATTTCGCGGTATACTTTGCTTAATTGTACTCTCTATTTCATTTATTGAATTATTTCCAAATCTTGTATTATTCATGTTAATAATTATTATTTAAATTTTTGAAACAGTTTTAATAATTTTTAGACAGTTAAATAAATAAATAAACAACTTAGTTTCCTTAGAAACCACTAACAAAGATTTTATATTGAATTTTATCACAGAGTGATAGAATTTTATACACGTAGATTTGATATATTAAACGTCAAAAAATTGCTGCGACAAGACAAAAAATTGCCAGTTCAAAACCTTCAAATTTTGTCAGTTATCAATTTACTCTAGTGAAATGGTCAGTAATATTTTACGTAGAATGTAGACAAATTATGAAAATGGCAACATGGTAAACAAAAACAAGAACTCAAACATATTGCACAGTGAAAATTCGAAGCCAATAACTTAACCCGTTCTGGAGTTATAGCTTCTGAAAGTAATGTAAAATTGCGCTAATAATTTAATTTATTAACAAAATGAAATCAACGAGTCGCAAGTAGGCTTTCATTTTGAAATTTTAATAATGTCAGTCAGTAACATTTGTATGAAATAGTAAGTACTAAATGTTCCAAATATTCAACTATTTAACTATTAAAGACTAAGTTGAAATTGTATATTTAATTATATACTCTTATTTTTTAAAGTCACAATATTTTAATGACAAAAAATCAGAAAATGGTGAAATAAACATAATGCCGATATACTAAATAGTATAACACTTACGTAAACAAACATAACAGCTGGTAATACTCGTTTATTACTTACCTTTAAAATTTTCTGCTTGACAACAAAACAAAACACGCCTGCCATACGTGAAGCATTCGCGCAACTGACTCGATGGTGTGGGTGCGATAGTTAGAAGACCGAATGAAACAAAAGAATTTTGCATTGGAATTCTGAGGTATTAGTTTATTTTGAAAAAAAAGTATCTGGCCCAAAACTTAAACAATAACCTAGAGCTCGTGAAAAAATTGTCAGTTGTTCGTTTGATGTTTCGCCTCTTCAACTACCACTATTTTTTCTCCTATAAGTACAAAAGCAATTAGATCTCCCACACACCAGTTATCCACATTAATATTTTTTACTCTGCTCAAGAAATACGTTCGTCTTTGGTATCAGCACACCAGCATTCTCTTATTACGAACATTATTTCCCCCAGCATAAACAATTCCGAACATTAAATTGTAAATGTGAAATTTACCTCTAAAAGCTACATTCTCAACCAAAGACAAAACCGCCTATTATATTTATGTTTAATTAACCTTCAAGATGGCGCACTTTACGAAGTATATACTTTAACTACGAATGAGAACTAGGTAAGTACATAATAGATTATAAGCAGTGTAAGTTACTCGTCTGCCATTGAGCCCTGCGTTAAGGGATGGAATACAGGATTGTATTCGAGAAATTGTTAACAATAATAAGTATAAATCGTCATCGGGCCATCTTAAATATTCCAGCAAAAAACCTATTTCGGCACTTGAACCTCAAATTCGCAAAAAGACAACCATTGGCTACGCGTATAGAAAAGTCTCCTTCTACTATTCTGTTTCTGAAGACTGTCTTATAAGGTCTGTTCTCACAAGCATCACAGACAGTCTTTGACGTTATCCGTTATCCCGAGAAGGCTATAGGGTTTTTGCGCCGAATCCGTATTGTCAAGATTGTCTGTGATGCTTGTGAGAACAGACCTATAGACTAGTATTCCCATGATACCTGTAGGATTCAATGTAGGAGAGTCTCCCTTGTGTTTTGTCCTAAGATTATGTACTGCCACATAATCTACATTCTTCTTGCTTGTGGTTTGAGCTTGTTGAGGATCTCATCCAGTACAGTTAAGACACCTGTCAAAACTCAGTGTAGTTGTACTCTGGCTTATGAATGTTTGACTTTTGGAAAATAGTCTAGACGGAAGGTTTTTAGCGAGATTGATATATTTTTAGTTTTATTTTTTTTAAATGAGTGATTCAAGTTCTGAAGAGCTACCAAGCGATATTGAAGAAGCAGCAGGTAATACTCTATTATCAGTAATTTCCAAAATGTCAAAGCAGCTTATGATTTGGCATACGAAAAATTTGTTACGTGGTGTGATGAGAAGAAAATTAAACATGTTAATGAGGTAGTTTTATTTGCATATTTTGAGGGTAAGAAATATCTAAAAGTTTCCACATTATGGACACTTTACTCAATGTTAAGGTCTGAACTAAATCTGAAAAGGAATATTGATATTAAAAAATATACAAATTTAGTAGCATATATTAAAAGGCAAGCGGACGGGTACAGTGCTAAAAAGTCAAATGTTTTTATTAAAGAAGATTTTGCCAAATTTTTAGTGGAAGCTGATGACAAAGAATACTTAATGGCTAAGGTTGCAATGATAATTGGAATGGCAGGAGCATGCAGAAAAGCAGAATTAACATTTCTTCCAGTTGAAAATGTTATAGACAAAGAAAGCCATTTTCGTGTTGATATTCCACCTTCAAAAACAAAAGTTATTCGGCAGTTTGCAATTACCACTGGAAACATTGAAAATACGAATCTTGTTGAAATATTAAGGAAATATATTAAGTTGCGTCTCCAGGTTCTTAAACACAACAGATTTTTTGTAAAATATGCGAATGGAAAATGTACCAGAAATCCTGTGTGGGAATTAACACATTTAGCAGTCTGCCAAAAGTTATTGCACAATTTCTTGGTCTTTCAAATCCTGTTCTATATACTGGCCACTGCTTCAGAAGAAGCTCTGCCACTTTCCTAGCAGACAGTGGCGCTGATATTTTAAAATTAAAGAGGCATGGAGGCTGGAAATCTACCTCTGATGCGGATGGATATGTTGAAAATTCGATGGATAATAAAAAAATAAATAAAGAAATATTTGGTGAAACATCTAATGCAATGTGCGCCGCTTCACAAATAACAGCAAGTTCGAGCAATGAAATAAATATGTCGTCGGGAATTAATTTGAATAATTGCAATAATTGTGTTATCATTATTTATAATAATTAATTTATTTATAATTTATGTTTTTAACTTGTATTATAACAGTTTAATAAATAGAATAATTCCTTTTGTCACTAATTTTGAAATCCATTTTTCGTCACCAATTGCATAAAATTTTACTTTATGCAACAAGTTACAAAAAGTAAGACGTTTCATAATGTCAATCAGTTTTAAAAAGTGTCACTTTATATGTCAAAATTAGAAAAAACCTATTTTTTCAATGTAAATATATGCAATTGCACATTTGAACGTAGTTTTCAGTTCTAAAAAATTGATATTTGATGATTTTATTTCAGGTTTTAGAACATGCAGATCATTTTATAAAGAATCAGTTTTTCTCCTAAAATTGATAATAAAAAAGTTTTAAGTATATGGTGCCAACTTACGAGGGCACAGCAGGCTGTCTTTGTCTGGAAGATGATGAAACAACAGAGCATATACTTTGTGCCTGTCCGCATCAGGATTCTGATGTTTCGGCAGGTCTATCTATGTACTTTTTTTTAAACACAATATTACTAAATATAGATATTTAATGTGAATATTTAGGTTAAAAGTGACAAATTGAGAAGTTCAACCCTGCATGAGGGAGAAAAGAGGTTAATTGAAAGCCATCCACCTCTATTATACGTTCCACCTGAAAGTACATAAAGCGGTGTGGTGGAAACTTATCCGGCGAAAGGAGAAGAGAACATTAACTAACGCTGGTGTGGATTATCTTAATGTGGAATCGGATTCGAAAATCGCGTCTCGAGTATTGTCGACTGAAAATTGCTAGATACTGAAATGGAGGATATGTCACAAGGGTAATTATGCAACTTAGAGAAATTCCAATACTGTAAAATTAATGACGAACCTAACACGATGTAACGATATAATTTACGTCAATAATTTGAGATCAGAAATTTGAAATATTCATTGTTGTTAAAGATTTCAACTATTCTCTTTTTATTCATTTTCATAGTACCTAGACAAGCCGTATTAGCCTTGAACAGACAACGTGTTATATCGGAGCTAGTACTAAAGTGCCACCAAGATTTAGCTAACGCCTCGGCAGATAACAATATTATCCTGAGGTGGGTTAAAGGGCACGACAAGAGTAAAGGTGATAGCAATGCCAATTCTTCAGCCAGGGAAGCAGCTGGACTAAAAAATTTAGGACCCAGTGACACCTACGGCCTAACGACTTCGACAATTGCAGAACTAGCCAAACGTTACACCCATGCTCAATCCCTTAAGAGATGGGATGGAATCAAAGGATGAGGTCTTGCTAGCATCACCCTGGGCGTACCTGGGAA
The DNA here is from genome assembly GCA_910591695.1 of Galerucella pusilla. NCBI lineage: Eukaryota > Metazoa > Arthropoda > Insecta > Coleoptera > Chrysomelidae > Galerucella > Galerucella pusilla. Next base: position 161,499 of record CAJUYI010000108.1, read on the forward strand.
GCTGGCGCAGAAAAAATATTTAAAGATGACCAGGAAAAACCTACGTTTAACAGTAGGATTTCTGACTGGCCACTGTCAACTAAGGAAACACCTTCATACTATGGGGCTAGTGTGTGTTCGGTGAGTCTTGGCGTACATCTGCCGATATAAAGGAGATGTCTCCTAGTGACCTATCCACCTTCCTGGGAAGGAGGACAACTCCTCGGGAGGATGTACAATGGGTCACATGTGACCTAAGTGCTGTGAGCCTACTCTCACCCTTCCTACTTTACAGATATTCATTTTTGAATCCGTGTGATTGGTTCACAAACACTTTTACAATTTAAGAAACCATTCATAGTTACCCTACTAGAAGAAAGAAGAAGAAGAACTCAAGAGCGTTAGTCCACATCCCATTCCATTCTGGCATGGAGAGGAATGAGAATATTTTTATTTTTATATTTCCAAATTATGTCGATCAAATTCTCTTTCTCTTATTAATTTGTATCGTACGCCTTTTGTGAATGGAAATTCTCACAAATAAATAAACGCCACAATAAAAATTCTATGGTACTTCTATGATATAAACATTTTTATAAATAAATTACTCCCCTTTAAATAAATCGTACACTCATGATATGGAAGTTTTAACGAACGAATTAATATCCCTGCGAAGTAGGGGTGGGTCGCTATACCTTGTTTTTAAACTAGGAGGAGCATTTAAAAAACCTCACACCACTACAAGTTACTTGATGAATGGGTGTTCCGAAAGGGTAGTCTTCAGACTTTTCGAACTTATTGACAATTATATGACATATGTATTATATTGCTCGCAGGTGTCGTGTCCATTGAGGGATCGATGCAAGTCTATAATTTGAATCATCGTTGGCCACAGGCCATGGCGAAAGTTGTTGCCAAATGTCTTATTATTGTGAACAAAATGTAAGGTTATCATAAGGAATTCATGTCAAATTGGATGATATAAATATGTACAAAAAAGCTACTGTATGCTTAAATTATTCTCTATTCACATTTGAGCACGAACTAGAGAAGTCAACAGAAGTATTGGTATCGAAAAATACCATAATAATGTACTGTAATGTGAGTAAAACTTTACAATAATAAAATTTTACTTAAAAATTCATATTATTAACTAGAAAAAACAGGCATAGATTTTGTTCATCAAACTGAATAAATGATAAAAACAGAACTTAACTTAGTTGGAATATAATACTTAGTTAAAAATAAAACAACAAACGTGAACAATATGTACCCAATAAAGATTGAGGTTATAATATTTTCAAGAAAGTATCAACCTTTAACCAATCACTAGGCTGCAGAAATGCCAACTTAAATTGAAATCGCTCCTTTTAGTTTAAAAACAAAATATAGTGTTAAATAAAGACATCTTTATTAGGATGTTCACAGTATCCGAAATAATGGATTTATTCCGTTTACTGTATTCAAAATTACTTGTTAGATGACGA
>CAJUYI010000108.1:178394-190517 GCA_910591695.1 Galerucella pusilla
TCTTCTCCAAAAATCAAAAAAAAAATCACACTTGAAATTGGAAGACGGAAAACGAAAACCCGAAAACAGAAGATTCATTGACATATATGTCAATGAAAACACAAGAAAGTTAGGTTAGAAATCGCCACTCTGAGGATAAGTGGAGAATAAGCTTAGCTAGGTGCAGCTTCACATAACCAGTATTTCATGGTGCAAAACAAAACTTTCTCAAAGCGCCACTTAATTTTAAGTCTACTTGAATATCAATTGGTGCAAACGGCCATTATTATTTTTGCAACATTTTCTTTTCTCAAAGAACATATCATTGGATACCAAAATTACTCTTTTAATTCCCACCATAACGCAGAAAATTATAATACATCTGAGTTGTTAAAATTTGAACAACAAATCGTGTTCGACTATTAATTATACAAGTCGAGCATTTCGACACCGCCTCGAGAATTTTTAATCCTATCCAAATGTTAGGTTTAAATTATTTTGATATTTGTCAGTTATTTTGAATCTTAATAAATGGGAATTGCCGAAGAACACGTTTCAAATCGAGTTAAATTCAGCGAAACTATTTTTCACCCTATTTCGTCTATTCGATGATTGAATTATCTGTACAGGCAATAAACTTGCAAATATGTTGAAAAATAAAGTAGAGCGACAAATATATGTACAATATTAGATCAATTAATTGGTTAGTAGAAACCCACATTTTCTATTTTAGTTTTAAAAAATTGGTAAAACGTTTTTAGACACTAATCCACACAACTATTTAACTTAGTGTCGTCCCGATCTCTGCTTCTACATTTTTTCTTTGCAGAAAATGTTTAAAGAAAAATGTACTCATCGAAAAATACAATACGATAAACTAGTGAAAATTTAAGGACAATGAAACTAAATGATAATTTTAAAATGGTCATATGTTTAAAACGTATCATAGAAAAAAAAAGGAAATTATTGGGAAAAGCAGCAGCTAAAAATAAGTAATTTTTGTGGATAGTTGTGGTGAAAAGTTGGTGTGAGGTGTGAGCTATCTAATGAGTATATTTAAAGGTACGTTTTCCTCCACATTTGCAGGTCGCTAACGACTGCGACCAAAGTAGCTGCGATTATATTCGTTCGCGAATTTTGCAAAGAGATGTTTCCCTCCTACCGAATCTTGAATTTAGGGAGGCGAGGTCGCTAAATGGCGACATTCTCGAGCGCCTTCGAGAACTATCAAAATTGGAAGATAAAGTAATTTCGAAAAGAAAAGCTCGTACGGTAAAGTAGTCAAAAATCCGGAAAAAAAATTTACTCGAGCGCGTCAGATTTTTGGAAGGAGTGTTAAGTAGGCCCCAAGGAAACTCCCTTTAAAAAAACTGACGATTTCGGCGTGACGATAAGTTACGACAAATTTTTGAAAATGCAAAAAAAAGGTCTTTTGAAATACTCGAGCGCGTCAGATTTTCATAGGGGAGGTTTGACGCGGTATCCTGAAAGCATATTTTCTTAATCTGACAAAAAATTTGGTGGGTTTTCTCTTAATCTGACCGAAAAAGGTTTGTATTATATGTTTATGGCACATTCTTTTTTGCTCCAATTCTTCACTTCGTTTTGCTTACGGTACGTCCAAAAAATAATTTGAGGATCAACAGGCTATTGAATCATATAAATAAATGAAACTGTACATGCTAATAATACTTTTGTATACAGATACGCGTAACTTTTTCAGATTCCACGAAAATTATTGTTGAGATGCATTAGGAAAAAAAAATTTGAGATATAATAAAAGTTACATAATTAATCATCGTTGTTCCATATAAATTTTTTTAACACCCTCCGTTTTCGAGATATACTCAAAAAAACGGGAGTTGGGTTAGGTTTCATGATGCTTAAGTCCAAAAGTCTTAACTTTGGACAAAAATGTGAAGAAACCTTTTTTGTGTAAAATGAAATTATCTTTTTTTTTATTTAAACTTTTTTTGGAAAATTTATCGTTCGCGACTTATATGCCGCAACGCGTTTTTCGGAAGACGAAATGGATTCAATGATTTTTCGTATTATAAGCGAGAATAGCAATTTTTATAGATTCGGGTAGGAATCTTCTTTATTTTTTCAGGATAAAATTTGATACTCATGTAACATAACGATTAATATTCAACGAACAAGATGTATATAGTGAAAATGTATAAAAGATGATATAATTTTAAGATATAATTTTTTTTATACCTTTTTCCAATAAAAATATGTTAAAATTAATTTATCACCTTTTATTTATTATTTGCAACCTTAACTCTCACCAAAGATTGAAAAAAAATTCTGATTGAATATTTATATTTTTTTCCACCGTGCAGCAGAGTCGCTCGGATGCGGAATACATACTTAGTTTAGCGAATTTTTTACGGACAAACCATTGATCGGACGAAAAAACGCAGGATTTTTCTCCACCTTCCTCCCAGAGTGAAATATTGGAAAGTTTAGAAAAAAAAGATTTTTTGTTTTTTTTTTTCTAATTTGGTAAATCGATAGACTGGTAAACTTTTGTTTATATTAATCTACATACATCGAGTTACTTATAAAAAAAATCCGCCGTATTTCTAATTACTTGAACTATTGGTCTAAAATGACCCATACCGACTGGCCTATTATTTTTTACATTCGATATTAATTTATTTTGTTGTCAGGCTAAAAAGATCGGCTTCTAAGCTTCTCCACCAACCTTTTCCGGCAACTAGCGACTGGCGAATGTGCCCATGTGGAGGAAAACGTACCTTAACCAAAGAATACACCAGCTTAACAAGAAGCGAAGCCCGACGCAATCTTTTTGATGTTTTGGTAACAAAAAGGTATGACCTTGAGAGACCGATGTTGACAGATAACTTATTAAAAACAGAGAAAATTATCAAATTTTCAAATATCAGTGATATAATTTGTTGACAAAATGAAGTATGACAAGTATCTTATTATAAAAATGGCTCATTTCGGACATGCGCATATAAAAAAAAGGATCGGATCTTCACTTCTTGTTAAGCTGGTGTATTCTTTGCCTTAACCAACGTTCTCAACTATTCATATTTATGGATACAAAAGATTCAAATAAACTCGGCGAAAGGAAAAATGTAAACAGCGTCTAGCGTCAAAATTTACGAGGTACAAACTTTTTAGTGGAATTCACAAACTCGTTAAGAATTATGTAGGTAGCCGTTTACTGTTATAACGTAAATAAGGAAAACATCTAATGCATAAAACATGAGTGGCTTCGAACAAGTTACCTGGCAAATATTGAAGCGAACGGGGGAAATGGAAGTTGACTTATTATATATATATACAGGGTGGTTCAAAGTGAAATGGAAGATTCTTCGCCTAAAAATATTACAATCTGACGCAACATCTTTTAATAAAATATTGATGATAAGAAAGATACAGGGCGGCAAAGTTGAAATGTCAAAAATGTTTTTTCATAGTAAATTGAAAGATCTTTGATATAAAAACGTGAAAATTTCAAGATAGGGGTTTTGGGACCTGGGAAATCATAATATGTTATCCGTTTCGATGTATTTTCTAGAGGGCGTCACAAAAGCTATCTTGTTGGTTTAACTGTGCGATTAACATATTTATCCTTAACGGTATCCCTCTATTGATTGAAAAATACACTTAGATTCAAAAGTTTTGCATCACCCTAAATCTCCGAAAAAAAAAATGTGTTCATTATAAATGGATCAGATATTAATCAAATAATACGAATAAAAAAAACGAGTATATTTGTCAAAAACTTCTATTAACCAATTATAAACTTGCTTTAAACATAAAAAGTATTCTTAGAAATATATACTAAATACAAATTGATTCTTTTTAAAGAAAAGGTTAAGTGAGAACCTGCATGAGAACTTTTAATAAAGAGTATTTCCACCTCTAGAATTTATGCAAGCTTGAAGTCGCCTGCCCATGCTGTTTACCAAATTATTGATATTCTGTTGAGGAATATTTCGCCATTCTTCTTGGGCCGCATGAACAAGCTCTTGTACACTCCTGGGTGGATTCCTGCGTGCTGCCACTGCCCTGGCAAGCATGTCCCAAGCATGTTCTATGGGATTCATGTCAGGAGATAGGGCAGGCCAGTTCAAAGGATTGATCCCTTCAGTTTAAAGATACTCATTTACAGCTCTGGTCCGATGAGGTCTGGCGTTATCGTCCATAAAAACGAATGAATTGCCAGTAGCTGCGCGCCATAGTCTCACGTGAGGATGTAGAATCACTCTGAGATACCTATCACCAGTCATCGTTCTCTCCACATGAATTAATTCTGTGCGATCATTTAACATGATACCAGCCCAAAACATAGCACTCCTCTGAAGGGTGGCACGGGGCGAGCATGGGCAAGCTGAGCAACTCTCGTTGGATCCCGCCACACACGTAATAGATGGCTATCTTGTACCAAACAAATCCTTGTCTCGTCGGAAAAAACACCGAATTCCAAAATTCTTCAGGCAAGGCCGCGTGTTCTTGAGCCCACTGTAGTCGGCGAACTCTGTGCTCAGGTTGCAGTCTGGGCACTCTTATTGGTCGGCGACACCTCAAACCTGTCGCAAGTATTCGTCTTCGTAATGTCGAGATCGATACTTGAACTCCCAACGCATGTCTCATATCTCTTTGGAGTGCTGGTATTGCCATGGTCGGGTTTCTTCGGATAGTTAAGTGGATATAGCGGTTCTGCCGCTGATTAGTAACACGCCTTCTACCGCTTCTAGGTCTATCACGAAGAGAATTGGTCTGGAGATACCGGTTCCATACACGAGACACATCACTTTGCCAAACGTCAACTCTGTTTGCCACGAACCTTTGAGAATGACCTTCTTCAACTAAAGCCACTATTCTTGCACGGTCAATCTCACTTATGACTTGACGATTCATGTTTGCACTTAAAATCGTAAAAATCAAATGCCTTGAATGTTAAAATGATCGCACTAAAAATATTATCTTACAAAAAAAACTGTAAGCATATGTATATTGCAAAAAATATGGAACATATTGAAATGGTAAACATTGATAAACAAGCCAACTAAAAATTGTTAGCGCAAAAAAATTCCTTCGCATCCGAAGGAGGTGATGCAAAACTTTTGAATCTATGTGTATTAAAACTGCATCATTTTTGCGGTAAAAAGGTATACCTATCATTAGTCTCAAAACTTACTTGCTTTCGAGATATTCGCATTTTTAAACTTTTAAAATACATCGAAACGGATAACATAATATGATTTCCCAGGCCCTAAAACCCCTATCTTCAATTTTTTACGTTTTTATATCAAAGATCTTCCAATTTACTGAGAAAATACATTTTTGACCTTCCAACTTTGCCACCCTGTATCTTTCTTATCATCAATATTTTACTGAAGGAAGTTGTTTCAGAAGGTGATATTTTTAGGCCAAGAATCTTTCATTTCACTTTGGTCCATTACTTACGGATCACCCTGTATACCTACTCGGAAACGGAATGTGAAAATGAGAGTTTTGAGGTTAGGGATAGACAGGTGGAAATGGAAAACAAAGTTATGACTGACTTCATTCTTATGTTAATCAACTTTTATGAATCGAGCAAAAGTGATTCAACTTTTCTTGTTAACAATACATATTTTAAAATAAATGCTAAAATTTCTTTAGCTTGTGTTTAATGGAAATGTGTAATAGCAGCTGTCGCTATTTTTCACAAAATAAGTAGATGATATTATATATTGTATATTCCAAACATCTCAAATAATGTGAGTAGAGTTGATAGTCCGGGGAAGTTAGGCCGAAAGTTGTCGTGAAATTGAAAAGATTTAAGAAAAACCGGAGAGAAATAATGTAATTTTTTCAAATCATAAAACTACAATCTATTATCTCTCAATTGCAGTAAACCGCGTTTCGATAGCGTTAATGTTTATGAAATGAGACAAGATTGAAAAAAGTATATATTGAAATTTTGTAGCTATTTTGAGTTTTCAAAATCTGAAAACACAAACGTTTTCAGGGGCCGGACTAATATATTTTCAAATATTAGAAACTTATTATTGTTACTCTGATTATGTTTGTCGCTTACAAAACCATTTTGCAAAAATGAAGGGCTGAAAAAGATTTTTTTAAATATTGCACTACGACATCTTATAGGTTATAAAATTACCCACAATTTTGATGCCCACAATTTTTTTGTACAAACAAATCTAAAAAAGTTATGGACGAAAAACTTGCATTCCACGTGCTCCAAGCTATGCTTGCAAGCTGCATCGCAAGCTCGAGCGAAATCTCACAAATCTAGGAAAGTAGTAAAAGTGAAGTAAAGTTAAATTTTCGGTAGCAATCCTTTCCACTTTATATCCTGACTTACAGTACAGGCCGTCATTACCAAAAAAGTCCGGTTAGTTGGACTAGTAGTTCCTTTAGATCTATTTCCTGAAAGAATATTGGGATATCCATAGGCTTCATTTTAGGTAAATATCCCACTTCTATCCAGTAGTCCTCTAGGTGTAGCGCACTAGATTCCAGTATTGCTATTCATTCCGCAAGCGCGTGAATGGAGAATTTACTGTTTGGACCTTTCTGAAGAATTTTGGGTTTGTTCTGTTCCTTTTTCCAGCATTATGAATTCATTTGACTATTTCCTTCTCCATGCAACTGGTATGTAACCCAGTTCTGAGCTGATTCGACTAATTTCGTCTTGTTCTTACCGGAGCAATGGTGGGATCCATCGAGTCCTGGTGCCTTGAAAGGTAGAAAGATGATTTCCTTTGCTGTATCTTCAATTTTTAGCAACAGTTGCTGTTTTACCAAGCGTGGTCAAGCCATACGATCGTTTATCAAAAGAGAACCCGTAATAGCGTTCTTCGGTATTTCTTTCGGTTGCTCTGAGCGCGACCTGCCAAAGATTTCTGTGCAAAACGCCTGCATAAAAGGACATAGTTTACATCATTACAGAATATACAGAATATTACCAGCCAACGATATAAATTTGCAAGAAAAAGATATTTAAAAGCACCAAACCCCTTTACATAAAATCGCTCTAGCAACCTTTCTCCAATAATTGATGTCACAACGCAGTAGATCTGTCGAAACGAAACAAAGTCCGAACATAATGGCGATAATAAAGATGAGCAGGAAGTAAAGAAAAAGTAACGGGCGCGATTTAAGCTGCCGGTGTAGCCAAAGGTAATTAACTTAGGTCCTTGAGAGGCGAGAAGGCGAAGGAAAGGTGCGAAATACAGACAGTGGGAGAGTTCTTTGAGGTTGAAGAGATGAGTTAGGGGTCTTACGGGGGACTTAATTAAAGTGTTGTTGCTATAGTTACTAATAGCTGCTAGGAAATGACCTGCTCGGACTCGGTATACCTTGAAGTGTCCGCGGTCAGAGGGTTAATAGAAGGTTTTAATAGCTTTCAGTATATTTAGTTATGAAAATAATTTGGAAAGTATTTTTGTAGACAATTTTTAAAATTTCTAAATCTAGTTTTTGGAAATTTGAAATTTGATTAATGAATCTTTCCAGTTGGTACAGTTTTAGTACCATTCCAAGAACGATAGGTACTATAATCAGTTGAAACACTTGCGCGAAAAACACCTATTATAATAAATAGTATACAGGGTGTCCAGAAACTCTCCTGCCAAACGAAAACTCCAGTTACTAGAGGTGATTTTAAGTACACTTAGCTCAAATTCCTTCAATCCGAAATTGCTTCCCAAGGGAGCTACAGCCCTTTGAAGAAGACGTCTTCATATGAGTTTTCTTCAAATTATTCAAAAATACCGTTACTTAAAATATTCAAACTTGGTATAATCAGTTACAAACAGTCGTTCGCTGTAAATAATTTTTTTTCAGATCCATCACAAGCGTGTCAGTCGGGGGGAACAACAGGTATTTTTATTAAAAAAATTTTTTTTTTTAATATGTATCCGACACCGAATTTGGAATATTCAAGATAATTTTCATAAAAAATGTTCTCTTCTTTCAAATCAATATCATGAATAGTTTTCGAGAAAAATAAATTTAAATTTTTTGTGTTCCTTGCATAAAATCAAGTTTTTGTTGAACTACTATTCCTGAATTCTCGAAATATTTGAATTTGTCCATCATTGACCTAGGTTAATAATAGGAAAAAATTATAAACCACCAATAGAGAAATCCAACTTCTCAGCTGGCTAGAAGAAGCAAAAATGGGCCTTTTCAGTAGATGCTTAAATCTCAAAACAAATATTTTATTTGAAAGCTTACTGATTATTTTTCACTTTGTGCAGCTTTGTTTTTGAATATACATGTTACAAAGCTGAATAAAAAGTTAAACAAATAATAGGGTTATTTGAACACGCGTTTGACCTTGGGGCAAGTGACGTCATAAGGTCTGGAGTTATGTTGGCAGTATTTGTCAGAATGGCTGGCCAATTGTTGCTACGGCTACGGCCGAGGCCAAAATATCCAACGAAGAATCAAATGTTCCTCGTTTTGGTCAACTTCTTTTGAGCTTTTGGTTTTTTTTTGTTTTCATCTCGAGGAACGTAAATGAATATTTTGCTTGGGCAATTTATATTGTTATTTTAACAAAAAAAAATAATCCAAAATGAAAGAGAATTATCAATATCAATTTCGAGGTTACATGAGATGTCAAAATCAAATACCAGGGAAGCAAACTTTATAAATCCTATGGAAATAACGGTCTGTCGTTTTCAAGGTCGTAGGCTCTTTGACGTCACGAAGGATGGAGGAGTGACGTCACGTTCAAACCGCGCGCTGCTTTCCGTACTTTTGATAATTTTTTTAGGATAGAAATCAAGCTCCAAAAAATGAAAAAATTAGGGGATATTTTTTCATAAAATCTTTAATTTAAACCAATAAAAAATATTACTGAAAAGGCCCATTGTCAACTTCACAGCTAGTAGTGGATAAAATTATTTTTGTTGTATCCCTTTTCTCATTTCCAGATTTTACCTGAAAGGGTCAAATGAAATATAACATACAATTCCAGAGTCCGGTAGGGAAGACAAAGGAATAATTGCTGTCACTTCCTCACCTGCCCAAACCCTTCGGCCATCTCCATGGAAACTGGTGATACCAATTTGCATATTAAAATCTTGGTCGGAGATAATTGTAGTTCAACCGTCGCTAGAGGTGCTGATATTTATTTTTAGAAGATTACTAGAAGGGTAATCAAGATGATATCTTATACAGGATGTCCCGTAAATAAGTATACCGTGAAAGTAAGTGAAAAGCATAACAGATATAGTCTGGCCGCTCTTTTAAATTAACAAGTTATATAGGATAGACGATAGGGGTAACAACTATAAGTAATTAGCAATACGGCTGATTTTTTTTTCATAAGAACCAACGAGTTGGTTATTATGTATTACTCAACAAACAAATCAATTCTCTTGGGTTAATTTGGTTTAGGATAGTAAAATCCTGATTCAAAAATGCTTTCTTCATTGGTACAATGTAAGATTGTTATAGGTACCTATTATTACTTTAGGAAATGTCTTGACATTTTCCAACTTTAAAAATTGTTGCTTACATATTTCAAATTCGTTGCGGGTATAGAGCTGTTTAAGGACACCGTGAACAGTTCCAATTCGGTAAAATTAATCTTCTACACTCATCATGACGCCCAATATATTTCTATGATTTGACCGACTTCGATCTACATCAGGGGTGCTATTCTCGAGTCAATTGCGTATACGAAATTTGATGGTCATCGATAATTTGCGTATGACTTGTAGTTGTAGGTATTCTCGAATCGTAGTATACGAAATAAAGCATCCGCCAGTCGTACGAATTCACACGTATGGGTACTAGGCATACGAATCTTCTATGCGAATGCGAGTTTTCATAAGGGGCATGCGCATATGGCATCTTATGATCAAAAAGAAGGGGTTAATATTTGAAATGAAATTTCAAATTGATTTGTTTTTTGTTTGATGTGGGTGGATGGACAAGTCAATTTTATGTGAATAAGAAATATCTCAGTTGAGTTGAGTTGTGGATGGCTTTTAATAGAATCCACCAACTCCTTACGCTGATCGGATGTTATGTTTCCCTTTGTTTTCTCCATTTGATAATATTTCTATGAATTCAGTTAAATCTAATTTTCCGTGTGTTATTTTCAACAGGCAACTACAAGATAGGTTCAAGTCAGAACGTTTTCGCGGTTTTTTAGTATATAAACAAAATTTTTATTATTAATATATTGTAAACATGTTGTAAACCATGAGAAAATTGACACATTGGCAGTTTTGGCACAGTGTTGTCAAGTTTTCATCCGACCACAAATTACGTAGACGAATGTAGAAGTCGTATAGTGTTCAAGAATGCACAACATGAGTCTTAGTATACGATTATTTCCATACGTAAAACTTCGTATACGCTGCGTATACGTATTGTTGCGTATGAATTCGAGAATAGCACCCCTGGAATGAGTACTCTCACGGACAAGCCGACAGTTCCTGGTTTAAATTTCTTGCGAGAAGTTTGTAGGATCCAACTAATGTGGATAGTTTACAAACTAGCCAAAAATGCTAGCTAATTTGTGTAATTTCCTTGTGGTTTGAATTTTAGCGATAAATTTTGTATAGTTTATAAACTAGCTGGATAGTATACAAACCAGCCATTACTCGTAGCTATTTTAGTGAAAATATGATTTTTCTTCAAAATAACCAGGTAGTTAGATAGTTTGTATACTAGCCAAGTAAATACTTTAACCGTAACAGATGTTAATAATGGTAATAATGCGTTTTGCAGAGAAAGTGTCGGCTTTAAGATGGCCTTTTTATCTTGTCATAGCACATAATCATTTTTAGCAAATTACTCATATATAATATAAATATTATATTCTAATAAAAAACCAAGTATCTCAATAAAAAATATATTATATAATAAGGTGACATTGTAACAATTTTTCGAAGCATGGAAACTGTTATTTAGGAGGTCTGCTCCATAGATAAAATTTACGGATGATTAATTTTTCTAATTACGAAATACGGCACTTTTCCTTATTTTGTAAATTTTATTTTAGGAATCTTGAATTTACAAGAAAATATATATATTAAATACTGTAACTTTGATAAAAATGGAGTAATTTTAATGGAGTTTGCGTAGAAATGTTGGGGAAACTTCTAAGATCAAAAATATAAAATTACAAAATCAATTAATTTACATACATTTTTGGGGACTACCGAGTTGTACCACGACTACCTGAGTTAATCCATTTCCGCCTTTATTGGGGATTATACTGACCATCGAGGTGGATCATTACGAAATTACACATAAGCCGTATTTATTGAAGGAATACCCAGTACCACCAATAATAAATTGTATTCAGGCACATATTTGTTTTTATTCACTTACATATGGATGTTTTGATCTTAAACATTAGTGAGAAAGGCCTCATCTTTATTTTTGTATGTAGAAATTGTTATATGTGGATGTTTTGATATTAAACCTAATTTACATAAAATTGTTAAGGTGATTAGTCATTAAACTTTATTTTTAAATCGTTAATCCTCCCAGGAAATTCGGTGGTACAACTCGACGGTAGGATTATACCTACCTGATATCTTGTGGTACAACTCGGCGATCCCGACATTTTTGGATTCAATGATTTTTTGTGTTATAAGTGAAAATAGCAATTTTTAAAGATTCGAGTAGGAATCTTCTTTATGTTTTCAAAATAAAATTTGATACTCATGTAATATAACGATTAATATTCAACGAACAAGATGTATATAGTGAAAATGTATAAAAGATGATCAATATATAATTTTAAGATATAATTTTTTTCATACCTTTTTCAATAAAAATATGTTAAAATTAATTTATCACCTTTTATTTATTATTTGCAACCTTAACTCTCAGCAAAGATTGAAAAAAGTTCTGATTTAATATTTATATTTTTTGCCGCCGTGCAGCAGAGACGCGCGGATGCGGAACACATACTTAGTTTACCGAATTTTTTACGGACAAACCATTCATCGGACGAAAAAAACGCAAGAGACCTTTTTTATTGCAAAACATTTGCCCTAGACGGTGGTATTTTTTATTCTTCTCCACCTTCCTCCCAGCGTGAATTATTGAAAAATTTCGAAAAAAAGAAGTATTTTGTTTTTTTTTCTAATTTGGGAAATCGATAGACTGGTAAACTTT
>CAJUYI010000108.1:210699-243102 GCA_910591695.1 Galerucella pusilla
AAGTTACAGTTTCCATTTAATATTACAGTTAGCTTCTATTAGTTCCTATATAAATCTATAGGTGGACAACGGTCGCCGCAACCACAGAGCAGCAGCTGAAATGCGGAGACTTTTAGGTCTTATTATCTAGATAACTATCGAATTTTCGAAAAAAATAATAGAGACCATTTTTGTAGATAATAAGACGATCTTAATTTTTTATTTAAAAAAAAATTCTCTAATTCGCATATTGAGCCAGATATTAGCGAGAAACCCCTTCCGTAAACTCAATCACGTTAAGTTTTTTCTCGTTTAGAAACACCTGCGATGACCTACAAATTGACCCCAAAGTGAAGTCTTCAGCGACTATTCAGGAGCTTTCGATATTTTCAGATGTTCAGTTACTGGATTATATCTCGAAAAGCTTCAAATAATTCACAAATATGTTTCAATTTAAACTATACATTCAATAAATACATGTTATTTTGTGTGAACCTACAAATTTGATAACGTTACGCTACTGATTTGTCGAATGTCAATTTCACAAAATGGCACTGGTTGTGACACAAGTTCGCGCATATTACTGCAACTTTAAGTGGCTTGTTCTTACTTGAAACGGAGTCTACCAGATATATTGAGAAAACTGGGGTAGAAGAGGAAAAAGTTAATTTAGTAGAGATATTTATTAAAAAAACGAATGCTTCATCTTGTTTTTCCTGCTTACTTTTTTTTCAAATGATAATAATGCACCCATCGGAAAAAAAGATACCTCTTATAAAAAGTAAATTGCCTAACGATTGAAACAATAAAATTAATTGAAGACTTATCAATTCTGGTTCAGAATAACTATTAAATGATTTATCGAAGTCAAGAAACTATTGCCGCCACAAATAAGATAAAACCGCCATTGACGGTAATAAAAAAAGTAAGGAAGGAGCAAAATGTCGAAGTCCAAGAACCTGCTTTTCTGACTGAAGCAATGTTATAAACTGCGGTAGATAAGGAAATGGCCCTTGATGTCAATAGGTTAACTTTCTACTTTTATATCGATGTGTGTTGTTCGTAGGCCTCCTTCTTATTAGAACATGGAATTTGCACACGATATATTTCAATTTAATCATTATTATTATTCATATTTTTCCAATATTAAGTCCATAAAAGATTTTTATGCACGACCGGGCGAAAAAGTCCAGATTATAAATACGTTTAGCGGGCGTAAAGTGTCACTTTACCGCCCGCGGACTACCTTACCGCCCCCGGGTGGTAAAGTAAATCTCTTTTTTTTTCTTTTAAAAATGCACAAGTAGTTAGTAAAACAAACTTTATTATTTTTATTTATTAAAATGGAAATATTTGGTACAATTAACAAAATATGAGTTTAATAAAGAAATGATAACTTTAAAAGCCCAAACATAAGATCCTCACACTTATAATTTTATACTATAAACAATTACTTATAGAAATGTTAGGATTTGCTACCTTGCTCTGTTGTAAGTTGCTGCGAAATTGTTTTATCATCTTATTAGTTTCAATAAGACTTATTTTTATTTAACTATACAAATGTTTTGGTAGATTGCAGTGGCGGATCTACGGGGGGAGGGGGCTTTCGGGCTGAAGCCTCCCCCCAAAACACCCTTTTCGCATTTTTAATCTGCCTTTTATTAACTTTAATGTATTTAATGTATTTCCCCCCGTTCAGCCTCCCCCAAAATAAAATTCTAGATCCGCCACTGGTAGATTGTTATCCAGGGCGATTAATGTCGAGGTATAAAATTTATCCAACTTGAAACATTTATAATAACCTACTCACAAAAGGTGAAAAATAGAAAATAAAACATATTTATTAATATATATTATATATATAATCATAAACCCGTTTGTACCCGCTGTCGGGTGTGTCGCTTATTCGTGGACAAACTTCCGCCATTGCTTTTTATTTCTAGCTTTTTTCGCCGCCTCTGTCCATGTAATTCCTTCTTCTTTTTCTTTTAAAATTTCGGCTATTGTGTTATCCCATGTTTTCTTTGGGCGACCTCTTTTTCTCTTGCTTACTTCTCTAGCTTGCCAAATCTTTTTGCTGGTCTACTGTTCTCCATTCTACAAAGGTGCTCAAACCATCTAAGCTGCTGTTTTTCGATTGTTTTTAGTATTGGTTCTATGTTTAGGTTTTCCCCTATTATTTCACTCCGCATTCCATCTTTTCTGGTGACACCTTTAACCCTGCGTAAATACTTCATCTCTGTTGCTTGTATTCTCCTTTTGAGTGAGTTTGTAAGTACCCAGCTTTCACTACCATGCACAAGGATTAGTCGAAAGACTGACTTTGTACACATTCAATTTGGTTTTAGTTGTAATTTCTTTTCTTCCCAGGAAATTTCGATTTAATGAGTAATATACTTTGACTGCTGCACTTATTCTTCCGTTCACTTCTGCTTCCTGTTTTCCATTGTTTTGTATATCTACTCCCAGATATTTGAAACTCTTCACTTGCTTTATCGGCATTTCATCTATTTCTATATTAAGGTGCTCTTAATAAACTATCATTAATACGGTCGTACATAAAATTTTGTATATTTATTAATAAATGACTATTAAAACGGTCGTGCATACAATATTGTATGTATTTCAGGCGTAAACAGCGTTTATGGACCTTACGTGTTAATAGCAGTCGCCTTGCGGTCCATAAACGCCTGTTTTACGCCCTTGATACATAAATAACTATTTTCTATTGTTAACCTAAGTCAATAATGGACACATTCAAATATTTTGAGAATCCAGGGATAGTAGTTTGACAAAAACTTTGTATACCCAGGAGATTGTCTTTAATATAAGTACTTGCTGCTACCTATCAAGAGAAAATTATTTCAATAAAAATACCATTAGTTTAAAATTCGCGCTGAACCAAAAATGACATTATTGCCTCTAAAGTATACAAGAAATTTGAACTGCGCGCGCGCCTTGCTTTTAACATAGATAAGTAAGAAACAAGGTTACTAAACTCTTCTTTTAACCAATAAGGAATCAGACTCCACAATTTCGATATGTTCCATCGATACTACCCGAACGGTGCAGCACTAGAGCGCTATAAACAAACAGCTTCACATAATCATTCGCATTATGAGTCATACAAAAGATCTAGGGAACAAGAACGAACTAGTTAGCAATGGTAGTTCGAACTAAATTCAACGATCCTAAAGGTGACCTATATTATGCCCAAGCCTAAATTAAATTAAATTAAATATTAATCCGTACATTAATTATTTAACTAAGGTAGCTAATTGTTGTGCTAATATAGCCAATCTATGGAGGTTGCGAGCTTTACCGGTACCTTCGTTAACGTATGATGGATGTATCAATCGCTCAAGTTAATTGCAGAAAGCTGTAGGCTTTTTTGGTCCATGCACGTACAATTTTAATTGGCACGCAAATTAATGCTTACACACTAACATTGCATCTATTGTAGTAAATAAATGCATGTTGTGCAACCCAGCAACCCCCGACAACAAAGTTATTCTCCTACTTCTATTCAAAATGGCGAGGAGGGCAACAGCTGATGGATTTCAAAACTTTAAAGCGCAATAAAACAATACTACATTCATATAGAATTACCTAACATTTTTCAAACCAATCATTTTCGAATGTCATATAATAAAAATCAGCTGTCATATTGATACAGATAAAAATAGGGACGTGCGTTTTTCATTAATACTTAATATTATTTAAGTACCTTTTCTTTGCGGTTTGGCTTGCTTCCTCCTGCCTCTGATCCCTTCTGATGCCATAACGAGCCGCACGTTGTTTTAAAAAGTCTCCCATTAAGTCTCAGAGATAACGACAACGACACGTATACAAACCTAGGTCAGGTACAAAACACAAAACCCCGTGAATATACAAAATAAGCATAAACTTCGCTTGCGCGTCGTTTTATTAAAAACCTTTTTCGAAAAAGCCGTGAAATTTGTGCTGAAACGCAACGTTATACACCCCCGTGATCGTGAGCGAGACTCAACAACAAATCTTACAAATCTAGCCGGCAAACGTCTGTACATCGCCATTGGTCGCCGTTCGCAGGAATTTTCATTGGTGCACCTGTAACGGCAGTGAACACCTACCTATACCTGTAATTACCTTTACTCCATCCGTATACTCTAGCGTATACCACGTTGCCAATAAGCAAGTGTTATCAGTAAATACATGGCGTGTAACGAAATAAAGTTCTGACAGGGAGTGCATCATCAGCTGATCGCGACGGACATTTTGGGAAATGGATGTGGAGTTGGCGGTATGGCTGTAATGATGATGGAAACGGCCATGAGACAGCGGCGTCGCCGATAGGTAGAGTACCGTTTATCCAAGTAATTCCTTTGACAAATTCACCAATATTAAATACATCAAACCCTTTTTACTTTTTCATTTATTTCTCTGTGAGAGGTATTGAAAATAAATTAAAATTAGTGGAGATAAACTGAAATTAGCATGGACCTACCTACGCATATTTTTTACACATAGTTTCTTGAAGGAGTGACGCAACGTGAAAATTGTAAAGGTAAAATATACTAACTAATTCCTATTGCGGAATAAGTTCTCCTGCAATTCTCCATTCTAATCCCGTTGACTTACAGAGTGAAGACCAATTTTTTACTGTTTTAGTAATATCGTTGATTGAAGTTTAATCAACGGTAATATGTATTGTGTAAAATAGGTAAGGAGTCAGTGTTTAAAAATGAATTGACAACATTGCATAGTTTATATTCCAGTAGTGTATCTCTATGGTTGTAGTCATAGATAATCTGTTGTAGCTTTGGAATTGTTCCACGAAGGGCAGCACCTGACAGAGAAATTTCACCTTTGAGGTCGATAAAAAAGAATTCCTCAATTTAGAATATGTCCGTTTGATAGATGGATCTGTAATTTAAATTTACAATATTAAATTGAGAACAGTAATTTAATATAATATATAAATAATATTACATAAAACCATTTTAAAATATTCATAACATATATCTATTTTTATTACTGAATATGGGAATGATGGATGATAGTCTAATGTGAAAAAGAAGAAAATGAGATCTTAACCTAAGATTTTAATAAACAAATAAATTTGAAAAATATTAATTTCTGGTTCAAATTTAGTTTTCATTCATAAATTACCTAATTAAAAATCCCATGGATGATTCTCTGCAAGATATTGCAAGTGAATTTGAAACAGATTTTTTTGAAAATGAACAGGCAGCAGGTGAGTAGTTAGAATATTGGTGTTTTAAAATGAAGAAGTGAATGAGTTTGTTTGAAGATTCGTAAGCATAAATAAATATGGAATGTTTTAGGTACATCTAAGGAAAATAATGTAAACATCAAGACACCTAGCAGCAAAACTCATTGTGTATTAGTTAATCCAAAACAACGAGGAAATCCTTTACTTAATTCAATACACAATGTTCCTTGGGAATATGATGATATTGTACCAGATTATCAAATGGGATTGACAACCTGTGCATTGTTTCTTTCTATCAGATATCACAATTTAAATCCTGATTATATTCATGATAGATTGAAAAAATTAGGACTAATGTACCAGCTTAGAGTTCTACTAGTTCAGGTATGCAATTATTGCTGGTCTCAACTTCATTTCCAAAATAAATAATTATTTTGTAGGTTGATGTTAAAGATCCACACCATGTCTTGAAAAATCTAACAAGAATATGTATTTTGGCAGATTTAACATTGATTTTAGCATGGAGTCCCGAAGAAGCAGGAAAGATAATAGAAACTTATAAAATCTATGAAAATAAACCAGCAGAAAGTATCAAGGAAAGAGGAGAAACTTCACCATATTTAAGAGTAATGATTAGTTCAATCTTTATCTATTAACTGAATCAATATTTATTTTTCAGTTGATACAAGTTTTAACATCAGTAAGAACTATTAATAAATCTGATGCAATGGCACTGATAGATAAATTTGGAACTTTAAAAGGAATTATACATGCGTCCGAACTACAATTGGCAGAAATTCCTGGTTTTGGTTTGCGGAAAGCTAGTAAATTATACACATGTTTACATGAAAGATTTTGTAGGTAGCATTAGTATTAATTATAACCTTTATAGATTTTTGTATACATTAAATACATTTTTTAATGAATGAAAAACAGTGACTAAAAGTTTCCTTCAAATATAAGCTAAGCTGGTAGACACTCAATGTTCCTAAACAGGCTATGGAGTTGGCTGGAAAAGTCAGGGAAAAAAGCTTGAACAAAAAATGAACTATAAAAATAATTTATTTAATGATTTTTAACATTATTCGCATATTTTCTTTTGGTAAATAAACTAACAAACAATCCTAAGCTAGCAGGAATAACAGCTACTAGCATCAAAGATTTTTCACTAAAAAAATCACTAGTTAAACCAGTAAACAGTGGCGTTATAAACCTGGCAATTGACATAACACTATTAGAAGCACCTGAAAGAGAACCTCTATGCAAGGCTTCCGTTTTTTGAAACATAAGTTCCATACTAGCCACTCTCATTGCTGAGGCGGCAAGAGATAGTGGTATTAAGAAAAACACAAATATGGGAATATTAGGAGATAAATAAAGTGCTATAAAACATAAAGCAAATACTCCATACCATAAACTCATTTTTGAATATATATCCATGTTCAAAAACGTATTGATCCTTTTAAGAGACAATCCTGATAATACTCCTGCAGCACTGAAGAATGAAATCATATATCCGGTATGTTTTTGAGATAGTTGATAAGTTTCTTTTAAATATATAGCTTGATTTGAAAAATATACTGTCATTGTCAGACCTAATAAGAATTTTATCAGGAAAGTATCCCAATGAACCTTCCAATTGATATCAGTTATTTCTTTGATGGATTTTCTGAATTCAGCTGTAACAATTTTCCAGCTAACATCACTAGTTGTACTGGTTGGTCTTGTTGTTCTAGAATCTTCTGGTAGATAACAAGCACAGACTAAAAAAGATAAATATGAAATTATAGCAATGCTGAACAATATAATCAACAATTATTTACCATAATTAATAATAAATAACATTCCAGTTAAAAGACAGACATAAGTAAACCCATTTTCTAATTCTGATAGTTGACCACCAACAAAAGGGCCTACAATAAAACCAAATGATGCGACAGCAGCAGATTTTGCAAAAAATTCATTTTGTTCTTTTAAAGGCACTAAATCTGTTATCACAGCTTTGCAAATACTTTGAGTATGTTTCACCAAACCTAAGAAATAAAATTTTATAGGTATAACAGCAATTACATTATAATTCTTACATACCTAATAGGCATCTTATTAGACATATGAAGATAATAGATCTGGTTATTCCTAGCAGTGCATAGCATACAGCACATATTAAAACAGTAAATTTTAAAACTGATTTTCTATCTCGTATATCACTCCAGCTACCCTAAAAAACAAATTGCATGTACTTAATGAATTACCTTATAAATAGTACTATTTAAGTCAAGTGACTTGGTAAAATAGCTACCATTTATTTATGGCATATTCAAAAATAATTAATACTTAGAATGTATAATTTATGAACATAATTATACTTACAATCAATGGTCCTGATAAAACTTGAATAGCTGCATATGTTGAAGAAATAAGACCTATAGTAGTATGTGAAGCTCCTATATCTCTTAAATATGTTCCAAGGAATGGAAACGTTGATCCTATAGCAAATAAATCCTAAAAGTATAAATACCTGATATAATTTATTTTTATTGGTTACTAACACGTTACTAATTACATACCAGAAATGATATTGCATAAATGAGGTTAAGAGTTTTTCCTGATCCCATTATGAAACTTTAGTCATTACTTAATCAAATTTAAATTTTTGTCCTTAAAACTAATCTATTCACATAGATAACGAGAACAGTCAAACAATTAAAATTAAACAGAAGCAAATCAATGTATCTCCAAAGCTAGGAATATTACTAAAATATTAGTAGAACAATGAATATGTTTATACTTATCGTTACATTGTTTGTTCAATGTCCTTCATAATTACTTCTCAATTTTTAACGTCCTTCATAATTACTTCACCAGTAGAATACAATTTTGTAGATAACTGATAACTCTGGGGAAAAATTCATAAATCTGAAAACCGCAAGCCTCATTCGAGCATATTTTTCGTAACGAAGGTAACAAATCCCATAAATGACGAATCCACAGATCACCTACAAAAATCTATGAACAACGAATAGTGGGGTGTTCTGTCTGTGGTTCTGTGCTGTGGTGCTATGAGATCGGAGACAAGACAGGTGACACTATTGTGACAGGAACAGGAATAATTTGAAAAATTTCTAAGTGTAAACAAAATAACAAAAAAATTAAATTATAGTAATATGTCTTGATGTCTTCCATTGCTACATCATTATAGATACCAAATCTACCAAATACGTGACATTGTGTTTGTAGCTATATTTATTGATGCTTAAAACCACCAAGATCCTTGAAAAACTTAACAGATATGCTAATTTCTCGAATCATTGAAGATTTCGTTAAGTAATTGAAAATATGATCATTTAGTAAAAAAACTGCAGGCTAGTTGGAATGGAACCTTTCGATGAAATTTTCAAGTTACAACTTATAACTTTATTTGTAAGTACTTTTTAATTTATTTAAATCTTAAAGCTACGACCACGCCAAGAATAAATTCTAGGAGCAAGCAAGCAAGCTGTTGGCGTGGACATAGCTTAACGTAAATATAATTGGTAAATAGGTATTGTGGCACCAAGAAAACCTGTAGCAGAAAATACCTAACCCAATCAGAGTATACTTATGAGATGAGCCATGAGCTATAGCGAATTATATGTTGAACTTATGTCTTGTGATATTGCCACAAGATTTTTTAATAATTCTCACATAACACAAAGACACTGCTGTTGAGTGTTACTTTTTAATTGTTCTCTTTTCTATGTACAAGGCATTCATAAAGTAACACATACATTGATTATTAGCTAAATAAAAAGGAATATGAACAAATCCCAAAATAAGTCAGACAATCCTGTTGAAACCATATTCCCCATTGTATCATTGTCTATTTTAGGATTCATTAAGTTTTGGATTGATATATGCATTTCTGCCACCTTATTTATTTGTTCTTGGAGGAAGTCACATAACTGTTGGATTTTTAGCTGTCACTACCCTAATAGCACATTTTCTATCTTCTGATATTATTGTAAGTTTTATTTTCTAATAAATATAATAATTCAATACTACATTTATAGTTCTTGTTGAATTGTTTAATATTGCTTTGTTACAGAGAGATCTAATCAATTTCCAAGGTAGAAAAGCTGCGCTCTATACTATTTTTAATATCGCTGCTATATGCCATGCTCTCCTTTTTCTCACCAACAGCTGTTGGTTCACTATACTTGCAAGATGTATTTTTGGTAAGTAAAAGGATATACTATTTTATTTTTTAACCATTTACTTCTGATGATATGCCCTCTTCGTCACTTTACAGGAGGTGTTGTCAAAGGCATCCTCTATATCAGACAGGAGGTTAATAATACTTCCTTATTTTTAAGATCATACTATTAAATGATCTGTCATATCAGTTAATCTCAATAACCCTTATACAGTGTGGAAACCACTTATGGAATAAAATTTATAAATTTCATAAATTTAAATGTACATGGTGATTCACGCAAGTATGCCATAGTCGGTGTTTTTTTTTAATGAAACACCCTGTATATTTGCATATTTTTGTGAACCGATTCCAACAAACTAAATAATGTATGGTCAATTATGAATTACACAGGGTGAAATTTTAAAATTAATAATTTCTTACACTTGAAATATTGGTACTTTTTTAAATTAGCTAAATATGGATTTATCAAAAATCTAAACTAACTAAGTATTAGACGGATTTGTATATTAAACAAAACCTGCTACGCCCATGAATTTTATCATCAATTCCTAAAAATTGCCTAAAAACGCCAATAATTAGACAAAAATCTGTAAAAAATGTGGATTGTTTTAAATCGGTAAATAATGTGGATTGTTTTCTATTCTGTCAGTTGTTGATGTGTGACAGTTTATACTGAAAAAGTAAAATCTTTGTCAAACACTCTTTCCTTGTCGACATGACAATGAAATATTCAACTGAGACTCACCGAATTGAGATTTTAATGATGATCGGGTACAGGGATAACTGCAGAAGTCAAGTTGAAGTGGCAAACTTATTTAATCACAGGTATCCCGAATTGCCTAATATTTCACAAAGTACTGTGTCTAAAATTCATGCACAATTCAGAGAACTTGGACATGTCAAATCATTGAAAAGAAAACCACACTTTGTTGAAGATGATGTGAAAGTGGATATTTTGTTAAGTGTCGAAGAGAATCCAGCTTCAAGTACACGTCAAATTGCCCGTGAAAATAATGTTAGTCATACAACTGTTCTAAGATGTCTTCATAAAGAAAAACTTTATCCCTACAAATTAACTTTTGTGCAGGAGTTAACAGAAGACGATCCAGATCGTAGAATGGATTTCTGCGAAAGATTGATGAATAAGCTGAACAGAAATGAGATAGCTCTTGGTACCATTCTTTTTTCTGACGAATCAACATTCACATTGAATGGAGAGGTAAACCGACAGAACTGTAGATATTGGTCAGCAGAGAATAATAATTGGATGCGAGAGACACATACTCAGTACCCTCAAAAGGTGAACGTTTGGGCCGGTATCATAGGCGACCATATTATTGCTCCTAAATATATAGATGGAAATTTGACAGCTTTTTTTTTGAGTAGTTGGGTGGCTTTGGCAGAGACCAATTAGCCAGATAAATTTGACGAGTTATTTAACAAAGTTATCTTGTAAACAATTTTGTTAGTGTGTTAAAAAAAAAGAAATATGTATATATGTTGTTAGTATTTGTGCATCTATTTATTTATTTCGACTTTTTTTTTATTTATTTATTTTTTTTTTCATTTATGCATGCATTTTTTTTTCATTTATGCATTCCTTTTTTTTTTATTATCAAAATGCAGCTTCGTTGTTTTCGTTGTTTTCGGATGCGTAAGACACATACCCAATACCCTCAAAAGGTGAACGTTTGGGCCGGTATCATAGGGGACTATATTATTGCTCCTAAATATATAGATGGAAATTTGACAGCTGAAAAATATTTAAATATGCTTAGAAATGAAGTTATTCCTGCGTTGGCAAACTTATACCCCATCGCAATAGATTCTAGCTTACCGAATGAAAATGTTTGGTTCCAGCAAGACGTGGCAACACCTCATTATGCTTTAATGGTAAGAACTTATTTAGATGAAATCTTCCCCAATAAATGGATCGGTCGAAGAGGTACTATTGAGTGGCCAGCTAGATCGCCAGACCTTACGCCGTTAGATTTTTTTCTGTGGGGTTATCTCAAGAACAAAGTATATGCAACACAACCAACTAGCATTGTAGACCTCAAAGACAGGATAACTACAGAAATACGGAATATTTCACCTCAAACTTTAAACAAAGTTAAGGAGACTGTGCTATTGCCAACAACTATAAAACATTTTGAGCATTCATTTTAATGTATTAAAATCAAATACATCAGGCATTTCATGTATGTGTTTAATAACTGTAATTCACCCTGTATAATTCATCATTCATTCATTATTTAGTTTGTTGGAATCGGTTCATTAAGAGGATTTCAAAAATATGCAAATATTCATTAGAAAAAACAACACCGACTATGGCATACTTGCGTGAATCACCCTGTACATTTACATATATGTTTACATAACGCACAACTCAATTCAAAAGTTGACGTGTCTCAGCATTTTTTATAATTTTCTAAAATAATGACAAATAATTTTATTCCATAAGCGGTTTCCACACTGTATATAAATCTTTACAGCTGCAACCAATCAGTCAAATTCTATAATTAAAGCCATTCTAATGAAAAAAGTTCCTAGTGATGAAACTCAGTCCCAGTTGATGATATTCAACATTTTAAGCTCTTCGGGATACATATTAGGACCTATCATCGCTGGCTGTTTATTTGAAATTAGTTTTGCCATCTCTTGCTTTTTGGCATCAATTTTAACAATAATAAATATATGTAAGTATATATTTACTATTTTACAATAATCATATTACTAAATTCAATTATGTCTGTATTTTCTAGGTTTTTTAACGATAGTTAGTCACGAGGATGATGATTCTCCTTCGGAAGGCAGTGATTTGTCAGTCGTCAATAGAACAGCACAATATCTCAAAGCTGCAGTGGGACAATTCCATAACTCCAATTTTAAAACTAATTGGGACTTGATATCAATTAAATATTTATTCACAGCAAGCACATCAATATTTTTCTCGAAATTCACACAAATTTTAAAGCACAATTTTCATGCCGATTCAGTAGCTATCGGTTACACGACTTCTTATATGAACGCTCTTATGTTTATAGGTATATATTGTTGCAATAAATTTAAGGCTAATATTTCACAGGTTCCTCTAATTTTAATTATAAATTACGGGTTTGTCGTACTTTTGATGTGCATGTTGTTTGCATGTTACTCTCCTGTATATTCTATTTATGCTGCGTTGTGTATTCCTATAGTCCTTGCGAGGACTTTAATTATAGATTTCTGGGATGATTTGGTGTCTGAAAGGCAAAATGTGGAATTAAAAGCACTTGGTAGTTCCATAAGTATTAGTGCTGGACTGACAATTCCTATAGTTTTTGGTATTTTTTGCAATCAAATTGGACACCATGCGGTTATTATGTTCTCAGTTCTACCACTACTTGGATGTTTAATTATCATTAACCGTTTCATGGTTCCTAGTCATGGTAAAGTTGAGTGATATTTTTGTGATTCAATGTTGATATTTTACATTTGAATAAACTTATATATTATAAAATTGAAAAAAAAATGAATCAAACGTTAGTTCACCAAATACTATCGTCCAAGAGTTCTGTATAACAGAATTGCACCTTTTATTTCAAACATTAGGAATCCATTGGGATCACTTGTTATGTTTAATAACGTTTATGTTATTATTTGTTTTGTATGGTTTAAAATTGTAATATTTGTTACAAACTATCAAATTCCTGTACTTAACATACAGGGTATTTCATTGATAATTGTCTCTAAAATAACTGGACAAACAAATTACAAAGTATGAACTTTTAACCCAAAGAAATATTTTTTTTTCTATGTGCTAAGGTTTCTCTACTAACCATATGGACAATTCTTAATACTAGTCTTACATTACAGCCTTTTTGCAGCAACTTTAAATTAAAATCCAATCTTCTTACATTTGAGCCTTATTTGTTGCAGCTTTTTTCGCCATTTCCAATGTAGATATTTCAAAAATCTCCGAGAGATAATTTTAGGTAAATTAGGTAGTAAATTGGGTAGTTTACAACCAAAACAAAATATTGATATAAAAAATTTAAAGTATGGTTATGATTCTTCTTCTATTTTTTATAACCAACACAATAATTATGTTGTCAAAATCTAAAATCACTAAAAATACGTAAAGCTGCGCGTGAATAACCTTAAAAATTAGAAACATTTCTATATTTTTCAAGCCTGAAAGTTGCAGTGAAAATTGCCGGAGCGCACGCGCAATTATTATTCAAAAAAGGCCAGCAATTTCTTCAAAAAGGCTATAAAGCCGCGTGCACATTATGTCGATCGACAATCGACTATTGTAAAACTGCGTCCACATTATGGATCAACAATGTCGGGCGACCATCCACACTGGATCGACATAATGTGGACGCGACTCAATGTAAGACTAGTATAATGAAACACCCTGTGTACTTATTCGAATAGATCGAATAATATTAATTTTTCATTTCTTTGCCTTTTCTAATTTGTTGCTTTATTTTTTTGTTTACTCGTGGTTTTGAAACCTTTTTGAGGAACTGAAAGTAGAAGTGATTAATGTTGAAAATTTGTAACAAAATGTCAGATATCAAGTTGGGTGGACAAAAAAAAAGTTCAAACTTAAAATTTTACTATTTTCTGTTGAAATTGAAAATAAACCGGTTAGTTTGAATGTTAATTTTCATTATTTTCATCAGTTAAAATATTAATTTCACTTCCTCTCTAAATGTGCAGCTAAAAACTACTCATTTTCATTGGACATTTTATGAAATTTATCATAGACTCTAAGGAATTCTATATTTGCTGTATACAAACGGTTAATTTGTAATTAAAATATCAAATGATATTCTTAATTACAATTTACCCAAAAATTAGACATTCCAAAGAAGCATATTTAATATAACAAATAGCTAAATTATTATATCATACCTTGTTCAAGATATTTATTGTTCGAAAGCATGTCAGTTGCATAAATCGCCATGGAAAAACAGTTAATATACAGAGTGTCACTAAATTTCTTATTTTTGCATAATATTTGCCGTTATCTCTATAAGATAGAGTTGTACTGCCTTTACTGATGCTTTTATATGATTTTTTACATTCCAAAGAAAAATACTACATTTTTTTATGGAATCTAAAGAAACCAACTGCTAATTTGGTCCTTTTCTGTACTATAGTAAAATTTTAATTGTGCAATATTTATTCTTTTATCTAAATCACCACCAGGGCGGATTGAAACAAAGTATGAATAATAGAAAACTAGTCTTCCTGAAATGAAATTGACATGTTTAAAGGTTTTGCGATGACAAGATAAATCCAGTGCTTTATATTTTGTATTTTAATAACTTGCATAAAAATATTGTGATTTAAAATGTTCATAAACTCATACCATATACACTTGTTTAGATAATTGTTTATATTTAATAAAAATTATATGAATTGTTCTTATTATTTTTGTTCTACCCTATAACAGTAACTGCTCAATGAAGCAGCTAGAGAAGTCAAAATGTGCTTCATGTTTCTTCTTTTCCTTACCGTCCTGTGAGTCATCATCAGCTTGCTATTGTAATCCTTCTCTCTCGTTATCGAGGTCCATTATGACTTTGTCTTTTCCTCGCCGGAAGCAAGAATTATTGATAACAATCCAAGCTACTCTGTAGGTATTTTAAGCACTAGAGATTTGAATTATTTGCAGCTTCTTCGCGCATTCTAGTGGGGTGGAGTCTAATTTAGGATGATTGAGTAGTGTTTACCGACCTGGGAATACATATTATATACAGTGCGTCCATACATAAACAGTAATATGAAAAGGTCCCAGGGCTTCCTACCAAAAACTTGGGAGGTGGCAAAGAGACTAAAAATAATTATAGTCTTTAATAGGTACATTAAGTCTAGAGAACTTTTCGGCAAAAACAGTGTTTGTTCATTATTTTGCATTATACAGATTAGATATTAAATAAAAAAGTTTATCTAAGTATAACGATGACGTAGGCACGATTATTAATACAAAAAATATTTTACTTCAACACCATAGATACATTGATATAATAGGTATAATTACCTATCACTTAAGAATAGGTACAATTTGACCATGGACAAGATTAGATAATAATTATATCATTGAATATAAAAAGCAAATCAATTTTAAATAAAAACTAAAAGTACAGTACTATTATTAGGAAAAAAACCAAACAAACGTCTTCAATTAAAAATATATGTCTACTTTTTTAAGAGCAAAGTCTTTTAATTCACAATCAATGTTTATAGCATCACACTCCTCTTGCTCAACAGTCATATATCAATAGAAATGGGGTTAGGTTAGGTTATTGTGTCCTGTTGATACTGAAACTTATACAGATCGCGAAAAGTCTATTCGAGCCGTACGATTTACACAAGTATGACAAGGAAAATATGAACAAAACTACTTGAAAGAGAGAGAAGAATAATTGTTCGCAGTCAGCGTTGGGCGTGTTTTCAGCTCTGGCTACCAATCTGATATGAAAGCAGCGTTTCCAGTTTAAAATGTTTTCTACTTTCTAAGGAATAATTATCTTATTTTGCGTTTAACTTTTAATACGAGATAACGCCGTATTATTGGGAGAAATTGGAAATTGGTAATAGTTTTTTTTTCTATCCCCCGGCTTAGCTTAGCTAACTACAGAATTCTTAGCTGCGCTGAATTGTAGTTCGAACGCACATTTCAAACGCTGTTAAGTCAATAATATCGGCGCAAGCGCATTTGTGTACAAACAAAGATGGAGAGGTAAACAAATTAATAAATCAAAAATTTATTGAATCAAAACTTTCAGCTTCTTAGGTTAATTGAAATAAAAATTACCAGTAAAATCAGGAGACTAGTAGCTCAGAAAATGGATTTACTGGATCCATATTTGGAACAACACAACAGGTCTCGAAGATGGTAAGCCTTTATGAATTAAAATAAAAATTCAAAACGGATTCTATTAAAAGAATCTCTATCAGATGTCAAAAAATTCGCGATTAAACGCGGTCTTAATGGTATTATAAATGTCATATCCTAATTCGAAATTTAGTTTGTCGTTTATTTTGCATTATCAGTTCGTATTATTATTCAGTTTATTTTTATCAATTATGTATATTTATTAAGTCCCACTAAGCAAAAAAACATCGCAGTTTCGTTACTGATACGTTGAAAGTTACATTGTTACGTTATTCAAAAAAGATTTGTTACGGCTTTTTCTTGTTCATAGTTACGTAAAATGTCCGCAAACATGACAAAATCCCAGTTACGTTTACAAATAAACGTTTTTGTTACAAAACTATAACATATTATTTCCGTTCTTGAAATGTTCCAGCTACCTCGTAATTTTAACGTTACGATCATGTGACTGAAGTAACGTTTTCGTTTCGAAGCTATAACATTAGTTTCGTTTTTGAGATGTTCTTTTTAGTGCTTTTTAGTGACTAAAGCGTTACATTCATGTAACGCTTCTAAATCGAAACTAAAGCGGACCTACTTTTAGTGGAAAATCGGTCCAAAAAAATAATTATACTTGCTCTTGCAAAAAGTTCATTGATAGCTCATATCGACAGAAATAATGGTCTTTGTGGCAACAGTTTTTTCTATTGATAAGAATTCCTATTGAATTTTTGATAGGAGAAAGTATAATTATTTTTATTTGGTCGATTTCCCACTAAAACACTTTATAGGTAGTTATTGAATTGTTTTAGAATAATAAGACTGTAGATTGAAATAAAAAATATATTCTATTTTACTTATGTATATATAAATATGTACATATAGAAAGATATGTAAAGCATCTGCTGCACACCTCTGAAAAATAATTCAAATAGTAGAATTTTGGAAATATCCATTGTAGATGTTTACTAATATTGTTCAAAAATATTTATATTTACCAATTCCTCTGCTGAAGTTGAGCCGTTGGTTGGCTTGTCAGAACCAATCCATGGTAATGATCTCAAATTCTTTATCACTTACAGTGTGGCAATGTTGTGCTGCATCTGAGGATGAATATCAATGATTAAGTGAATATTAAATGTTAATTGTCCAATATAAGACCTTTTAAAATATTGATAATCTTGCAGTCTTTAATTTTGGAGTTATTCTTTTGGCCCGTCCAGGAACAATGTACATATTGCCAATTTATTTTGAAAAGTTGCAGCCAA
The DNA here is from genome assembly GCA_910591695.1 of Galerucella pusilla. Taxonomy (NCBI): domain Eukaryota; kingdom Metazoa; phylum Arthropoda; class Insecta; order Coleoptera; family Chrysomelidae; genus Galerucella; species Galerucella pusilla. Next base: position 228,231 of record CAJUYI010000108.1, read on the forward strand.
GCCTCTCCTTATGAACTACGGTCCATTCCGCCCGGCAACTTGTAGATATTTTATTATACTGAAAAATAAATCTTGTTTTAGAAAAAAGAACAATACATTAGACTATCCAGTCCTGTTACATGATTTTCCAGTGTATAGAATTACACTTTAAGTAACATTTGAAAAATGTTTTGCTTTATAGTAACCTGCACTTTTGTAACATGGGAAAGTTTGCAAATTATTCCAAAAACATGCAGGTAACAAAGGGTCTACTAAATATTAATCTCTAATTTTACGTTGTTGAAAGATCGATAACTATGAAAAGAAAATATTGACTTATTGTTCTGTGTTATATGTGCCGAAAAAGTGTTATGCTTGAGAAGGACTAAGTATAATAACGTATTTGCTAAATAAAATCCTTAAACTAACTATCTTAAAACTAATTACTGTAGTAAGTAGGGGTAAAACAGGAGATTCTTTCCTTATAATTACGTGAATTAACGAATTTAGTACTTACTTTACGATTCATGTTCCTCTACTCTAAACGTGGTCTGTGTTCTGAACAAAATTTTTAAAAGGAACGATTGCACTTGCACATGCACAAAACGAACAATGAGATTCAGGCGCTGACTGGAATACTTTGGTTTTGGTATTATAATTTATAGGTTATGGTTGGCACATGGTTTGGCAAGAATGTTACGTTTGTGCTACACTTCATTTCTCTCTAACAAAGAGGTTGACCCAAAAACATGTCGGCGATGTAAACTTAAAACATTTTTCAAACCAACATGAATGCTACGTTTCTAACACGTTTTCTTGATACCGTTAGAATCATATGCTTACATTTAACATTCCAAAAACATAATCAATTCAAACGTCACACAAAATCGTACCAGTTGCGTCAATTAGATATTTAAAGGAGAACATCTTGTAAGTTACTTGAAAATAACGTAACTCAACGTCACAAAGACGTTTCTTGCTTAGTGGGGTATTTGCTTTGGTTCAGTGAGTAGTAATTGTTTTGCGATGGAAGAAAGGGATTATTATTTGGAAGATTTGAGAAAGATGGAAGAATTAAGAGAAGCAGAAAATATTCGTCCGATCAGAAAAATTTAATTTTATAAAATTCGGGCTAATCCCTTAAAAACATTGTTAGAAGAGGAATTGAAAGCTATAAAATTAAAAATAAAATTTTTTATCAGTTTTTATTTACTTTTTCCTTTTCTTTTTGTTGCAAAAATATTTCATGTTCTTTGCGTTGTATAGTAATCTGGAGTTTGTTCTCAGCACGCCTTTTTTTGATTCCTTCAAATCTAACTTCATTGGCAAAACGAACGCTAGCTTAGATAAGTTCAACTTAGGTTATAGGCGAGCGATGCACCCCTAAAAAGATGCACGAAAAAACGAGTTGACCGACCACTACAAAACGCAAGGAAAAAACCAATTGGGATCGATTAATTATATTATTAGGAACAAAAAACCTTAATAACATTTTTTTGTCCCGATGGTCAGTCATTTGTTATTAACCAAAAACTTGCAAAATTACGGAAAATAGAAAAATTGTTACGCTTATCATTTCTTAAGGTAAAATGGATAAAAATAAACACTTTTTGAAATATTTTTTCGAAAAATGCTTTGTTTTCAAGTTGTCGGCAATTCAAAGTCAAAAATCGACCGAAAAATGGATTTTTCGAAAAAAATTCCTCGGCTTCCACCACAGCTTTTTCAAATTTTCAAAATGCAAATTACTCGTGAAAACATATACTATTGATGGAAGTTGAAACAATACCCTTCTTGGTGTGCGTCATCGATTGTTAATGTCTTTCTAACACATTACGTAGAAAGAAATGGAAAAAAGGCAGGTCTGTGATTAATCCTAATCAAAATATCTCAATAATGAAGCGTTTAAATGTATTACAAATCTTAACCCTAATCTTTGACTCACAAAAATGTGATTGGTTGATGTTTAGATTACGCGCAAGCTCAACCTATCAATCGAGAATTTAAAATACTATGAAGGCGTTACTTTCGTAGCGGCAATGTGTCTTACGTCTTTTTCTACTGTCACACTGACAGTTTTCGACAGGTCTGTACTTTGTTGTTTACGGTCAATTATTATTTATGAAAAGTGAATATTAATCTTATTGATTTATTTATTTAAATAATACAAAAATATGCATGAATACACGGAAAAACATCAGTATATATTTTGAAAGTTCTCAAGTATTTTCAGTTAGAAAAAGAAGCTGGTGATTATTAATTGCATAGCCTTATTTTCTAATTTGGCTGAATACGATCCTGATGATTTTATTTATCAAATTTAAGGTTAACTTTATGTCAAAAATATTCAAAAAAAATAAACGACATGCCGAAAACCCGGATATACGTCACAGTCGATGACGCACACCAAGAAGGAGGGTATTATTTCAACCATATTTTTTATTTTCTTGCTACATTCATTTACAATTTGCAATAATCAAAACACTTCAAATGATCATATAGACTCAAACGATGAAGAGGAGGCTGAAGATTATACTCTATTGAAACAGATGTTAATAACTTAATAATTTATATAACATATATATTTTGTAGCAGAAATTAATAAAACATTAACGATAGCAAAAAAATACGTATTATAATTAACATTATTAATCGAAAAATAGTTCCGCAAATCAGTACACGTTACGCACTCCGTCACGGCAAATCCGCCTTGGAATCCGTAAATTTCGCGAATTTGGTATGACGAGTTCGACAAGGTAAATGAATGTAGCAAGTTAGTATTTATAGACGGTGTGGCCAGCAGTCGCTTCTAACATATCATTCAAATAAATCGTCACAGAATAGGTATTGAAAAATTAGTTGCGATAAAAAATGAAATGAGTCAAATATTTCTATTATCTATTGTGAAATTTAGCCACCCCTCTACGCTACGCCACTGACAGTACCATTGTGTAAACGTAACAATAGTTTTTATGTCGCAAATATTTTAATTGAAACGTGGCGGTATATCTCAGTCGTAATATTATTTAATGATTTTATATCGGTCAAAAAGTACAGTAAATTTCGTAGAAGAACCTTTTTTGAGTCCGTAAAACGCAATATTCAAAATATTGTTATTTTAGGTAACGGACCATAACTGTTATACCATTTTATGCAAAACTCGTAAAAATTGCACAAAATACCGTTGTAGGTATAACGAATTGGTAATAAAACCATAAATTCGGCGTCTTAAGATCATATAAAATTGACCTGAGATTAAAAAACTTATAGGAATTATGTTATTTTATATTTTCTAGATAAATATTCAGTCAGAATTAAGTTTAATAAAATATAGTTTTAAAAAAACTAAACATAATTATTCTAGATTACAATTTGGATAAAATATTTATGTCTTTGAGATAGGTTATTAAATTTTGGACATTACAATTTACACCGACTACTACATCTAATTTATTGCTAATATTATTTTTTATCCTTGCTTGATTGAAAATTGGGCATTCTACTAGGATGTGTTTTACAGTTAATTGGCAATTACATAGTTCACACTGTGGAGGTTCAAATATCTATTTTGTTTTATTTTTTTAATTATGTTCATAGTATACAATTTGTCCCCCTAAGTTGGAATCATATTGAACAAATTTTTATTATAAATTTTAAGAAAAAATGTTATTCTTCATAAAAAGTTCTGCATTATCCAAAACCTATAATACAGCCATCAAATATCAGAATTTCCAGTTGTATACGAGGTTTGTTAAAAAATATGAGTTTTAACTAAGAGTAGAGTACCTTTAAATTTGGCAATATCAAAAAATGTTACCAAAAAAGTTGGATATGTTGAAGCATTAGTATGAGTGAAAATTAAATTTGTTTGTTTCTAACATTTATATGATGTTAATTAATTAAAAACGTTGGACAAAAAGGGAAAGATATGATGTTACAAATTTTTAATCAAATAATAGAAGAAGAAACGCTACCAAGAGACTGGCAAAAAGCACTAATTGTACCAATTTTCAAGAAAGGTGATGTGAAAGAAAATGTTGGAGAAGATACTGGAGAAAAGAATCAGATCGACAATATAGAAAATACACTAGAGGAGTCACAGAGTGGATGTAGAAGTGGTAAGAGTACCCAAGACCACATATTTACTATCAAACAGTTGACAGAAAAAGCGGTACAGGAAAAACAGAAATCATTCGTGGCTTTCCTGGATCTAGAAAAAGCCTTTGATAGAGTACCTAGAGAAAAAATGTAGAAAATATTAACAGAAAGGGGACTGAATACAAAAATAATTAGAATAATACAGAACATCTATGAGAAAAATGAGAACGCAGTCATAAGAAATAACAATATGTCAGAAAATTTCACTACAAATATGGGACTAAGACATGCAGGGAGGGAGCCTGAGACCTTTGTTATTTATTATCTACATGGATGAGATCAAAAAGAAATGCACAAAACTAAGTAAAAAAGTATGTGTGGGACATTTACAATTGTGCAGGGTATACATCAGTGGAGGAGCATTTGCAGACGATGTCATATTAATAGCAAAAAATTAAAGAGAGCTACAAGAAAACATAAATGTGTGGAATGCAGCAATGATGGACATGGGAATGAAAATAAACAAAAACAAGACAAAAGTTATGGTCATTGGAGACGACAAAGAGGAAATAAATGTTAGAATAGATACAGACAAAATAGAGCAAGTTGAACATTTTCAGTACCTTGGAACAATAGTAGAAGAATATAGTTAAAACTAACAAACTATACTATGCTATGAATACAAAATTTATCAACAAAAAAGAAATATCTAAAGAAACGAAATTAAAAGTATTCGAAACAATATATCGACCAATACTTACATATGGATGTGTTAACAGGACAACAAAAAAGTAAAATACAGGCGACAGAGATGAAATATTTGAGAAGAGTAAGAGGTGTAACAAAAGAGGATAGAATGAAAAACATAGATATCAGAAAAGACCTGGGTATACAATCAACCTTAGAATTTGTAGAAGAAATACAACTACAATGGTGGGGACATTTACAACGTATGGATGAACGAAGACCAGTGAAGAGAATATGGAAAGCAAAAATTGAAAAAAATAAAAAAAGGGGCAGACCAAGAAAAACTTGGGATAAGGTAATAGCTGGATTACTGGATAAAAGAGGAAGTAGCTGGATTCCAATGGTCATATCTTCTCTTTTTCTCGGCTATTTCTTCTAATATTACATTGGGGCTGATTTCGCAAAAGGGTTCAGGCCCTCAGAAAGGTATTTCAGTCCCCCTCTCTGCTAGTTCATCTGCTATTTCATTTCCTTCTATTCCAGTGTGTCGTGTGTCCTGGAATCCATATAGTAAAGTGACTATATTGCTCTCGCCTAGTTCATTGAGTTTGTCTAGGTATTCCCACACCATTTTGGAACTGATTCCACAAGAGCTCAGTGCTTTAATGGCTGCTTGACTATCCGACATTATGATAATCCTCTCTGTCTTCTGTATCGTTTATCAATATTGAATTTTTTACTTATTTTGCTGTCTGTTTTAAAGGAAATTGTTGTATTTGTTGTTGAAGATTTAATCTTTGAAATAATATTGATTAGATTCCACAAAGTAGGTAAGGGTCAAAACAATAAATTCAATATTATAATCACTTGCAATATTAATACAATTTTTCTTAACGTAGCTCTGAGCAGAAAAAATCCATGTCAGTGAAGTGTTGGTTCCATTCACAGTCTTTTCTGCGAAAAATGAAAACCAGTCCAGGACTAAGGGGGGCTAACCTTTTAAGCATTTTGGATAAAAATGTTTTAATAGATGTTTCTCCTACAGAATATAGATTTACGAATATATTTATGTATTCCTATAAATAATTGCGAAGCAGGAAGGTCGTTTATTAAGAATAAATATAGAAGTAGTCCTATTAGCACTTATGAGCTTTGAGAACGATGTTCTGTGTCAAAACTGCGTTTCGATGATATTATAGACGAATTTTCCGAAGTAAGAATTCGCAAAAAATGCCTTTAAAGCACTAACGTCAGTTATATCTTTAATTTAGGTAATAAATGAACTTTTCGGTTTAAAGGTAGATTTTTATAAGCACCAATACATATTTTTTATGTACAAAAAATGAAAGAGACAATGAGTATACATTATATTTGGGAAATAAATCTTGATTAGCCCGTGCCACGTCAGGTCTAAGTCCGGAACTGATAAAGACCCTTACATTAGGCACGGTACACCACACGTTAGTGAGTCCCATTCGTCACAGTAAAAGAATTTTGACATCCTCATTCCTCTTACTGTGCTTTCGTCTTTCAAGAATTTCTCGAAGGTTTACGTCCACTCAAATCTAGTAGCTGCGTTACTGGTTTGGCATAATTCAATTAGTTTTTGTGTAAATATAATAAAATCATAAAATCGATATTCAGTTGTTCTGTTTTATATTACGGCTTGAATTTAAATGCATTTTTTATAATACATTCGTAACGTCATTCAGGATACCTTATTTTAATATTAAATATCACTATATTCTGATAAGAAGACTCTAAATAATAACCACTAAAACTAATTTTAACAAGCACCATCTCTCACAAAGCACCTTTGTCTACGACCACCTTTAAAATTAGTCATTTACGAAAAAAAAAAATTTGTGAAATCATACATTATACATACGTTGAAAAGCGTGCGTAAATGAACAACGCTTTTTATATGGGACTTTCATTATAACACCCAAAAGCGTGCGTAAATGACCAATTCCTTTTAAATGGGGTTTTCATTTTAGCACTCTTTTTTTAGCTACGTAATGATCGAGTTGCCTTGAATTTAGTCGTTTGTTGTATAAACTTTTGTTCTGTCAGAAGTGTCAGACATAGTTAAAAATATTTTCTGTTATATTTAAAATTTCAATTAAGTACACTTATTTTAAATGGGAGAACCTCGAGAAGAATGCATTTCTTCGGATTGCACACCATCTGAAATTAGAATTCGTTGTGTATACCTATATTTGTTTCACTGGCGGATCTGAGGGGGGGGGCCATGGGGGCCATGGCCCCCCCTTTATATTGGTTCAACAACCAGAGTCTGGATATGCAACTAAACCTTTGATTGGTTTTCAACAAGAATGAAACTCACGTTATATGTTTTATAAACCAAAATTATGCGTTGTATTGATTCTCAAACACTCAAACATCCCAAATCCACATGTTTTTAAATTTCATACGAGACGTTCATCATCCAATATAACTATGAAACAAAAAATATCCTTCTATGCCATGCGAATGTGCAAAACACAGGCGGCTAAATCGAAGGGCGGCAAAACAGATAACGATAGAGTATATATTTAAGTATATATAAAGTATATTTTCAAACAGTGACCAAAGACATATCTTTCTGAACAATAATTTTATCAAGTTTTTGTTCCAGTTGTTTTATTTTGAGAGTTTATTATTTATTAGAATTGTGGAATTTTGTTTTTGCTTGTTTCGCCATATTTTGTTCAATCTTATTTATATTATTGTTCACTGGTTTCAGTTGTTTCAAATAAAGAAAATATAAATTTATATATAATTCATTTCTATGGATTTTATTACTTTGGTTACAAATTTCCATTAACTCATGGCCCCCCCTGAAAAACTCCCTATTATAGATCCGCCAGTGATTTGTTTATAGAAAATTCATTTTTATGTTTTTTAACCCCTTCAGAGCACATTTTTTCTTCAAGTGGTCGTAGATAAAGTTTTGTATGACACTTGTGCGTGAAGTACTTTTACGTACTCGATGCGAAAAAGGCACTCGCCGCTACGTTCGTGCCTTGCAATTTCGCAACTCGTGCGCAAAAGTATAAATTCATGCACTTGTATCATAATACTTAGTTATTTATCTACAATTTGACATTATTTTCAATGTCATAATGACGTATATATTACCGCACTAGTGCGTTTTTTAATACGTTACCGCACTGATGCGGTAATAAGAATCAAGAAAAATATTAATACCAGAATTAAATATTTAAAATAACACAGGAAGCTGCATTTTCAATATCCGAAGGGAGATTGTCTTTGCTTGAACTTATTTTCATAGATTTTTGTTTATTCAACTTTGACAATTTGATGACATAACTAATTTATTTTATTTCCGTAGCTTTGTTTGCCTCTGCTGCTATGGTCACAAAATATGATCTACAGTACCTCATGTTTGCAGTCAATATTAATAACAATACGTTGGATTGAAGTTTTTTTAATAAAATTTCATGATACACTGTTAATAATACTAATAAACAGTTGCAGATAAAATTTTGTACGTAATACGTGGGATAGGAATTATTAACGCACTTATGTGATTACCACATAAGTGCGTTAATAATGTCCATATATCACTAACTACGTAAATAAGTCGAAATTGAATCAAAATGGACAGAGAAAAACAGAAATGGATGTGTCTATTACTTTCCCCATTCCATTGACAGCTTAGACATATACTGCCTGCAGTGTCCAGTATCGGAAAAATTCCCGCGAATAATTACGAATTTTCAACCAAGCAAGACGGCTACAGCATAGGCACTGTGTACTTGCAGCAAATGCCTTATCACATTTTAGGGATGTTACAACTTATTCATGACTATAATTTGACTAGTTATCCAAATATGACAATTGTCTACAGAATTTTCCTGATATAGTAAAAAGCGCTCTTATCCTGCGGGTTCAAAGGTCACTAACAATAATATTAAGTATCAAATCATAAGACACAGAGGTTACCAAAATGTGAGATTACATATACAGGGAGAAAATAATGATGGTTGATGTTTCCTGCACGCTGGTTGACGAATTTACACTTTTTCATTCATTCTCGAAATAATCTATCAGATTAAGTACTTTTTTTTTGCTTTAGATGCAAAATACCGGTAAATTGCTTCTTATTATTCATATTGTCACTTTGAATTGTCAAAGTGACATAACTGACATTTAAATAAAAACTTGCTGGTGAAAGACTTTTCCGAATCGCTGAAAACTGAATACATATCCTTTTTTTATTGGTGAACCATTTTAACTATTTAAAGCACGCCTCAGCGTGTTTAAATCGAACTTTAAAAAACGCGCGTATTTTAAAGTTACCGTGGCAACATCAATAACTCGAGAAATCTAAATCAAAAGCTGCGTTCGTTATTTGCGTCCGATTAATCTTTTTAGTCTGAATCGTTCGTTTATTACATCTAGAGGTATAGGGGAGGTAAATCTGAAATGTTCGGTAATTCCGCTCAGATCAGTCGGATGTAAATCTATTTGCTCGGAATATTTTGACCGACGAGAAAGATTAATCTGTTTATCTGTCATGTTCTGTATCTGTAGAGTGGGGAGGGTGAGTGTGTAGGCTCACAGCACTTAGGTCACATGTGACCCATTGTACATCCTCCCGAGGAATTGTCCTCCTAGGTCATTGTCCATCCTGTCCTTCTCAGGAAGGTGGACAGGTCACTGGGAGACATCTCCTTTATATCGGCAGGTGTAGGCCAAGACTCACCGAACACACACTCTCTTATTGACGATAACTCCGGACACTCGCATAAGACATGCCTGACAGTTTCATCTTCCTGTTCAGTGTTCACACATCCTGCATAGAGGTGTGTCCACTAGCCCCATAGTATGGAGGTGTTTCCTTAGTTGACAGTGACCAGTCAGAAATCCTACTGTTGAACGTAGGTTTTTCCTTGTCATCGCCAAATATTTCTTCGGCGCCAGCTTTCCAGGGTCGCCTAGGGTGATCCTGGCAAGACTGCATCCTTTGATTCCATCCCATCTCTTGAGGGATTGAGCATGGGTGTAACGTTTGGCTTGTTCCGCAATTGTCGAAGTCGTTAGGCCGTAGGTGTCACTGGGTCCTAGAATTTTTAGTCCAGCGGCTTCCCTGGCTAAAGAATCAGCAGTGCGATTTCCTTTACTCCTGTCGTGCCCTTTAACCCACCTCAGGACCTATCTGTCATGTTATGAGGTTATGTTGTAGTAACTTCTGTCATTAGATAAATCTCGTACTGTTTGTGGACCATGAATAGCTAACAAAATTGCCTTAGGGCTAGACGTAGTCGTGAATAATGAAAAATAAAATCTAAAATGAAAAAATCGAACAAAAAAATCGTAGTCTCTAAAATGATAGACACAGGCAAAAAGGAGGTTAGAAGTTCGTTTGGTCGAGCCGTTCGTTAATAGTAATTTGCTCAGATTAATCTGTGATCACGTGACCAAAAATCCGTCTCCTCTGCGATGCAAATAACGAACTCAGCTTATGGTCTAAAACATGTCTAAATGACAATGACAATTTTTTTATTATTGATCCGACCGGAGTAGTTTGTAACGTCAAAACTTTTATTCGAACAATATTTAACAATGTCAAATTTATAAATTAAAATGGAAAGTGCCGTTGGTATTGTTTGAAATATTAATATTTCGATTTTTAAAATCTTAGGAAATGGTATTTAAATTAATACTATTGACATTCACAGAACTCAATAAGGTTGAACTTTCATCAAAATAGAAATTAGTTTATGTTTTTCTCATTTCCATGACTAATACATCACGAATTCAACCATTTGACATTTAGTTCTTATTTCCATCTATGATTTCCATTTCTTGTTGTTGTAGTAATTATAGACCAGTATTTATATTTTCAAAGTGCACCAATAAAAAAAATAGCGTAAAGTATTCGAGGATAACTGGTCTTTAAAACACTTGCTCCATTTCCTTGCTCCAAAAATCGCGCGTGTTTTAAAGACCTTAATATCCACTTATACTTTAATATACTATTTTTCTCCCGTTGAAATTTCATAAGTCTGTCTTATTCATCTTACGGATTTTATTTGGAAGTTATGATTAAACGCAATAAAAGAAAACAAAAACGGTATGTCTTTGTTGAATCGTATGACCCGCATGATAATACTGCATTTGACTATACTTCCCGTAACTTGTGAACGAGCTTACCGTAAAATGAAGCTAACAAAAAACTATCTAAGATTTTCGATAGGAGAGGAAAGATTAACCAGCATGGTTATATTATCAATCAAACGACATTAATTGATGATTTTTAAAGGGGCAAAGCACGAAAATCTGCGATGTAGTTAGTACTTTATTTATTTTTCTCTGTTTTTAGTTTAGTTACAACATAGAATTTACATTTGTTTTTTTTTTTTGGTACTAAATATCTTTTTTATTTGTTTTTGCTATTAAAAAGTTTTATTTAAATTGCTACCACTTTAACATTTAAAACTGGGTGCGTCAAAAAATTTTTTTGCCCCAAGCCCTAGCATTTCTTGCTGAAGAAAACTTGAAAATGATCACTACTATAAATACTGTATCTCAACCAGATACCAAAATGCGGAAATAATATAATATTACACCCTGTATATAAAGTTATTGCTCTAAATAAATAAAAGTGACACAACGTAAAAGCCGATCGTATGCCAATTGGAGAAAGACGTAATAAAGTAATATAAAAATATCTTTTGAGCGAAAGGGTATTGGGTAGTATTTACGCAACTTAATGGCACCTCGGCTGGGATTTACAACTTTAATTTCTTGCTCGCCATTCAAACATATTCTAAAGCCTTTCGTATTTTATTGACCGAAGTTTCACTTTCAAGTGAGCCAAACATAATTATTTTATTTGGTTCACTTTTAACCCTCTCGAGAATTTCATGGTTGAATTTGCTAGATTTGAATAAAATGTTGTTTATATTTCTTTTCGCAAAGCTGGAATCGTTTTTGCTTACCTTTTATGACCGGTTTTAAAGTTGGGAATATGGGTGTATATTGGTAGCTTACAGAAAAATTATATTTTTCTTGAGACCTTTAGTTTGAAAATACCTCATTTATAATATATCCCTTATTAAAATCAATAGAGTGATATAGTGAATATTTCCCTCATGTGTGAAAAATCCCATGAGAGGAGAACTATTATCGATTGATTACAGCGGTAACTGCACTGTAGAAACCGAAAGAGCACTGCGATAATTGCATTGTTTACGTATCCACAGTAATCCCATTGTGAATCCATGATAATTAAAAATAAAATCAGTTTGACAAGTCAAGAAATATTTTTAAAGTCTCGTTTGAGATTTTAATGATGATCGGGTACGGGGATAACTGCAGAAGTCAAGTTGAAGTAGCAAACTTATTTAATCACAGGTATCCCGAATTGCCCAATATTTCACAAAGTACTGTGTGTAAAATTCATGCACAATTCAGAGAACTTGGACATGTTAAACCATTGAAACGAAAACCACACTTCGTTGAAGATGATGTGAAAGTGGATATTTTGTTAAGTGTCGAAGAGAATCCAACTTCAAGTACAAGTCAAATTGCCCGTGAAAATAATGTTAGTCATACAACTGTTCTAAGATGTCTTCATAAAGAAAAACATCATCCCTACAAATTAACTTTTGTGCAGAAGTTAACAGAAGAGATCCAGATCGTAAAATGGATTTCTGCGGAAGATTGATGAATAAGCTGAACAGAAATGAAATAGCTCTTGGTATCATTATTTTTTCTGACGAATCAACATTCACATTGAATGAAGAGGTAAACCTGTAGATATTGGTCAGCAGAGAATCCTAATTGGATGCGTGAGTCACATACTCAGTACCCTCAAAAGGTGAACGTTTGAGCCGGTATCCTAGGCGACCATATTATTGGTCCTATATTTATAGATGGAAATTTGACAGCTGAAAAATATATAAATATGCTTAGAAATGAAGTTATTCCTGCGTTGGCAAACTTATATCCCAACGCCATAGATCCTAGCATACCGAATGAAAATGTTTGGTTCCAGCAAGACGGGGCAACACCCCATTATGCTTCAATGGTAAGAACTTATTTAGATGAAATCTTCCCCAATAAATGGATTGGACGAAGAGGTACTATTGAGTGGCCAGCTAGATCGCCAGACCTTACGCCGTTAGATTTTTTTCTGTGGGGTTATCTCAAGAACAAAGTATATGCAACACAACCAACTAGCATTGTAGACCTCAAAGACAGGATAACTACAGATATACGGAATATTTCACCTCAAACTTTAAACAAAGCTAAGGAGGAGTTCTATAGGAGACTGTGCTATTGCCAACAACTAGGTGGAGAACATTTTGAGCATTTATTTTAATGTATTAAAATCAAATACATCAGGTATTTTATGTATGTGTTTAATAACTGTAAAAATAAAAATTTCACAAAGTATAATTCATAATTGACCATACATTATTTAGTTTGTTGGAATCGGTTCATAAAGAGGATTTCAAAAATATGCAAATATACAGGGTGTTTTATTTAAAAACAACAACACCGACTATGGCATACTTGCGTGAATCACCCTGTACATTAACATTTATGTTTACATAACGCACAACTCAATTCAAAAGTTGACGTGTCTCGGCATTTTTTATAATTTTCTAAAATAATGACATAAAGAATTTTAGTCTTTTTCAGGATAAGGCGTATAATCTTTTCTCATCCAGTGAGGATTCTCATTAGACCAATAGAGGCAATTTTGACGATTAAAAGGATCGTAAAGTGTAAATGAGCTTTCATCAGAAAACAAAACATCTACTAGTTGGATCACATTGTTAACTAATGTCCGCGTCTTATCTCCATAACCAATCATTTGTAAAATGGTTATTTTTTGCATTTCTATTAAACGAACCATTTTTCTAATATTATAACACATCCTATATATTTCTTCTAATTCTATTTGGCTGTTCCACACTGTATACACTCCCGACGAAGTTTTCTATTAATCAAGTGACGCTGTGTATATTATTTTTTATAATATTCTTATATTAATATTCGTTTTAAAAAATGTGTCTTAAGGTATCTATTATATTTTGGTAGCTACACCACAAACTTAAAGTATGTACCTTTCCAGTAATTTTAAAATCAAACAAATTCTTAGAAAAACCAAATTCCAATTTACACACCCTTTTAGAAATCCACTGGAACTAATGTCGGCTCATCACACAACTTTAAATATACAAAAATACCCAAAATATTAAACCATTACAACATTACTCTAGGTACCAAGGTCATGATTGGTACCATAAATATCAACCCGCAATATAGTTTTATTGCACCCACAGACCAAGTCAAATTGAATTGTACCATCCACTTTTGGAAGGGATGAAGAATATTTATATTGTTATTATTGAAAAAGTTCTGATATTTCCAATCTTCACTTGTTAGTGAACAGTGAACGTTGAAGAAAGCTCCTTAGAAGTTAATATTTTATTTGAGATAGTTTTATATCAATCAGTGATACAAAATGCAAAACCAAACCAACGTTGACGATAAAAAGCAAAGAAAGCCTTTAATGGAGAAAAAGAGACGAGCAAGAATAAACGACAGTCTTGAGAATTTAAAACAAATATTACTTGAGTGTGATCCGCAAAGTGTTGGTAAAAAAAGTGCCAAGTTGGAGAAAGCAGATATTCTGGAAATGACAGTGAGCTACCTACAAACAATGAGAAAGTCACCAGCCTCTAATAGTTATCATCAATCCACGAACTACGGAAGCTACTCATCAAATAAATACAGCAGTAGTAGCAGTAGTAGTTACGTTACCGTGTCGTCCAAAAGTGGTAATATAGGTCAGTACTGTTACGGTGGAAGTTCGAATAGTTCTTATTACGGAAAAGGTCAATCTACACAGAAAGCGGATAAAAACGGATTATGGAGGCCCTGGTAATTGATAAAAGTGACACTTTATTTTGACTATTTCTGTGATAACATTGTACATATTGATCCTATTTTTAGTTAGTTTTTTTTTGTAGTTTTTTATCAAACAATATTATAAATGTGTAAAGAATAGAGAAATAGAATTTTTTGTTATAGTTGTAGCTTCATGTATAACCTAATATATTGT
>CAJUYI010000108.1:269424-297408 GCA_910591695.1 Galerucella pusilla
AAAAAAAATAAACAGATCGCATTTCCTTGTTTCCCTAGCCAATATAATGGTCGATGGTTAGTTTATTATTTATTATATTATGCTGGACGAACGACGACTTACTCTAAATATAATAAAATGCAAACATACTTTAATATTAAATCATATACACATGTTAATTACTTTTCTGAACAATCTAGCACTCTATTCCCTTACATATATTATCAATTAAAGCATACAGATACATACAAATATTCATTAGATTATTATAACAACAACGAGCTAATTCAACATAGTATGACGGTCATAAATATTTTTACGCTGTTCTTTCACTTGTCGTTTCCATTTGTCTTGTTGGTGACCAACTCTATTCAGCACATTCCCTCTAACACTCATATTGTGCGACATTGATGCAACTGCCACTTCATCCTGGAAATGAAAAATTCAATCAAGTCAATAAGTTAATACACAACCCTTTAGTTAAAAACATGAATTTATCACATTAATTTACAAGTAACAAAAATACACTCCAGACAAAAAATGTTAATGTTCCTTGAGGAATTATCGTTCCGGAATGCAAATATTGGGAAAAGTAACACTTCACATTTGTATAGGTCAAGTGTTAAGTTCTTAGCTTAACTACAATAAAATGACTTACATCCACTCATTTTGACAGACGACCTTAGCGTACGGATTGTGGCCTTAATCTCGACAAGTAGCATTTAGATGTTACAGATAAAAAAAATCAAATGACCGACTATCAGAAGAAATGATGGAAACGCTATAAAACGATAAAGAGCTCTAGCGCATCAAAAACTTGTTAGGAATACAGTTTAACACACGCTTGAACAAAATAATCTACAATAACACAAAAAATTACTAATCTCCATTTTAGGTTCTAAATAATCTCCGTTTAAGTATTATAATAAGTCAATATTTATTTTGTGAAAATTCCCTGTTAAACAAATAATAACAAATTGGATTCGTTTGTGGTGTGTACAAAGTCTTAATAGCTTAGATCAAAGATGTTTCTTTCAAATAAACTTTGTTATTTTTTTAATAAAGCTTAAAGCTTCTTACTTTTATGTTTGGTGCTGGTGAGTATTCTACTGAACAATTTTTTTGTTTTTCTAAAAATGGTACCTCCTGTAAATAAATAGAAAATAAATAATGGGTAAGAGTTTGTTTATAACCCAACTTATGTTTAGTGTTAATAAACAAATAAAAATTATGATTGAAATATGTAAACCAACCTCCTCATTAGTATGTTCTTGGTAATTTCCTTTGATTCTTTTGTGCAACAAGGGATCCAGTATTATTAAAAAGGCCATGTATATTACCAAAATTGAGATTACCCAAATGACAATGATTACTACCACCTTAATAATAGTAGTATTCCTGTTTTCATATTTACAATCACATCTAGGACAAAACTCTTGTTCTTTTCCTACAATATCTTGACCAATTCTAGGCAAGATGACTCCATCACAATTACTAAAATTAAGAAAATTCTGATGAAATAAATCTAGTAATTTGTAGTTAAGCCAACAAGTAATAGAAACCAATAAAATATAATCACCACTTGTTTGGAGGTACATTCGTAATATATAAAATTCTAGATGTGTGATTTTTTGATTCTGTTTTATTTGTCACAGACGAAATGCTAGGGCATATGCATTTACATCTTTTGTCTTCATAGGATTGAGCCTAAAATATTCATAGTGTTATAAGTGCACAAAAAAATGGATGAAAATGTTATTACCGCAGAAAATGTAAATAAAGTTGATATACACAAAATCAATAAATAATATTGCATGGTTTTGTTTTAGCACAATTTCAAGTAGAACATTATCAACTTTCGTTTTCCTATCTAAATACTGTACTGTAAAGTGTAAAAAATAGTAAAATCACTAAAATCTTGACTTAATATCCCACGTTATCTGTGTAATATCCTTGACTGACAGTGACAGATGTAATCATGTGTAATGTCACTGTCACTAATGTCACTCCACATGTGGTCTGTACCAAGAGACAGACAGGTCATATTCCAGAAGTTATGATTATTATATTCATTCATTATTCATTGTTGATTGTACCTTCGAAAGCCTCGGGCAGATGCAGAGATTAACCAAATTTATCACCTTTTCCATTTAGTATCTGACAGCACTAATTAAAAGATAATAGAAAGATTAGAAAGACAAAAATGCACTTATTTCTGTGGATGAAGGTAATTTCTTGATATGCCAATAAAAAGTAGAAAGAAGAAAAAGAGTATTTTTTAGTGACAGCTCTGTTGACAGACCATGGACGTAACAAATGGTAACAACAAACATACATAGAGAAATATAATAGTTGTATAAATCCAGTAAACAGGGGTTCCGTATTTCAGCAAGCAGAATATAGTAATTTAATTTAGGAGCATCTATTATTTAAAAGAACAGAAGACTATGGATTTGCTGAAATCAGGTAAATATTATATTGTTATAGAAATAACTCATACAAACAAATTATTGACTTCATTTTAGATATTAGTTCTAAAGCTTTTGGACCTTTAGTTTTTGAAGAAGACAACTATAATCATCTGCAAAATGCTGTTAACACCCAATGCTTACTTTGTGAAGATGAGTTTAACCTTCAAGTATCCTTACCTATGTTCTTAGTGCATATTTTTGATGTACATAATATTGTAATTGAAGATGTGCAGAATATTGAGAATTTACATGAGTGAGTAATAGGTTACACTTTATTAACTTCGCAAAAATATATGATAATTTAAATCATTGTAATTTTAGCTACATTGTTCATTGGCAACGAAAATTCAAGAATACACCAGTAGAACAGATTATACCATCTATTACTTTAGATTCAACAAATCAAAAATACTTTCTTATGTCAAATTTGTTGAAGGAAGATAAGGAATTAAGACATAAGCTTAAATTGGAGTATGTGTTAAAGGTACAGGAATATGAAAGAAATGATAAAAGTTTCTCTAGATCCTGTTTAATGTGCAAACTATGTTATGAAGGTAAATTAGCATCAATTATACAATATAGTTTTTTCTAGGATTCTCCACTGAAGTATCTACCAATGCTTCAATGCAATTGTTATGATAAAATAGATTTTTTTAAGGTTCTCGACAAGGATATTTAGAGCATTTATCAATTCAACATAATTTACAATTAGGCAATCCCCAAAATTTAGTCTATGTTGATAGATTACTGAATACAATAGAATCTAAAATGGCAAATCTTCAATGTATATATTGTGAACGAACATTCACAGATAGACATGTTCTCAAAGAACACATGAGGAAAAAGTTACATAAACGCATTAACCCAGAAAACAGAGAGTACGATAGATTTTACATTGTCAATTATCTGGAACCCAATAAATCTTGGAAAACAATACAAAAAGAGGATGATAGATATGCGATAACAAAAGGTAAAAACGTTATTATACTGTTGAACACATATCGATATACAGTAAGCGAAAAGTCTATCCAGTCCATTCCATTTACACAAGTACGACAAGGAAAATATGAGAAAAACTGCTTGAAAGAGGGAGAAGAATAAGTGTGGGCTTATCTAGTTCATCCATTCAGCTCTCGTCATTCTTGCAGCCTGGGATGAACTAGATACTCCCACAATTATTCTTCCCTCTCTTTCAAGCAGTTTTTCTCATATTTTTCTTGTCGTACTTGTGTAAATGGAATGAACTTGATAGACTTTTCGCATAGTGTATTTTTATTTTATAGATGCAAACACAGATGAGGAATATTCAGATTGGAATGAAAAAGAAGATCAAATAATATGTTTGTTTTGTAAAGTCAGAGAAACCGATATAAATTCATTATGCATTCACATGCAAAGCAATCATGACTTCAATTTTATAGATATCACCAAAGATTTAGATTTTTTTCAAAAAGTTAAATTAATAAATTATGTCAGAAAGCAAATTCATGAAAACAAATGTTTATATTGTGAATTGAAATTCAATACATATGTGGATTTAGAAGAACATTTAATTGAAGAAAGTCATTGCAAAATACCTGTATTGAAAACATTTGATCAACCTGAGTGAGTATAAGTATATAATTTCCACGTGTTTTATTAGACATGTCATCCCTCTTGCCCTTTATCTTTATTAAATAAACTACTCTTGATTGCTCTATTTTTTTTCATTATAGGTTTTACTTTCCCACATATGAAAATGATGCTTTCCTATACCTAATTGATGATGTTGAAGACTGAAGTGGATACATTTTTAAAGGGTCAAATTAGAATGTATTTGAATAATATACACCAGGCTTAAATAAATGGAAATAAATATTTATTTGATTCATAGTACTAATTTTGATTTGTTACTTGTTACTGTCCCAAAAATGTCATAAAAATGCCACCACTCAACAAGCCAATAAGAACCTCTGTTTGTGATTTAGTGTTTATTCTCATGAATGGTACCTCCAACATGTCAGAAAAAGAAACTGGCCAAATGCGAGTAAAACTCACACATGAAGGGTTCTACTCCAACAGAGATACATCATCTGTAAAAATTTCAACATTCTAACTCTAATGGTTCATGAGTTATTTGAATGAATCAACAAACAGTGGATGATCTAAAATATTAATAATAAGTAGTCTATTAGGAATATAGTAATTATACTGGTGTGTAATAGAAAATTAAATTAGATTTTAAATTATATATTACAGAAAATTTTTTCAGCATTCTACATTAAAATTTTGCAACATCTTCTTAAACAATCTGAAACAGAAATATGGTTCTTAGTACATTGGGTGAAAATTAGTGAACTAGTAGAAATAATTATTTTGAAAATGTGTGGTGTTATTTAAAACTTATAAGTAATTTGGATAAATTACATCAAATTAGTGACGCTTTTGAACAATTGCACTAATCTAGCGCCTATGAATAAATAAAGCTAAGGTGGCTTGTCAAATAAAAACTATTGTTTCCTTATATTTTGGTAAAGATGTGCATATTACAAGGAACTATTGACAGTTCATTGGCATATTACCAAAAATGATCTTACTACCTATCTGAAGGAATATATATTGCTTCGTTTAAGCATCTGGTATAGCTTCTAATCCCTGTACTTTATATGGGTCTCCAGTTAATCTTCTATCCCTTAAATACTGTCGTCTGTGCTCCATTGTATACATACTCCTTCTAAAGCTATTCCCAACTACTAAATTATTAAGGATATAAGCAGATGCATGAGGAAGTGCCATGCAAACTGTTATGATGCCAAAACTAGGCAATATTTCGAACCACATTGTAAAAAATGATTGAAAATCGTATTGATATCTAGATTATGCCCGACATTGACAGTTACGTAAACGTAGTTCTCAAAAATCACGAATAAGTATGATGGCGTTTGGCGTTAATCAAACGTCAAATATTAACAATACAATGACGTCACGGTTAAATTTTAAGACGTAATGGTATGTGGTAACTGAGAAATAAGCAAACACCTAGCCTCTAACAGAGACGGGCTGTCTCTGCCTCTAATAAGATAAACATAAGATAACTACTCTGTCAACCTTTCTGAATGAGCTGTCTTTTGTGAGCTGTGTTCAAAGAAGGCTAAAATGTCAGTGTCAGCTGCCAGATGTCAAAGTCATTGATTTGTCCACAAAACATATGTTTTGTGGATTTGTCATTTGTCATCACGAACTTAGGATCCCAAAATATACGGCTTTTGTAACGACAAATAAGACTTGTGAATATGCCACCTTTGGTTGATAAATCCTCTGAGAACGTTTCTGCAACTGAAGAAGATAAGAAGAATTTATGGTCACAAATCTTGCACGATGTACAAAAGAATGGCAATCCCAAATTATCTCCCCTCAAACAAATACTTGTCTTGGGTGACAACGAATCTGGAAAAACAACTATGGTAGCTAAACTTCAAGGTAAATATATAAGTAAGGATTACAGTATAGGGTTTATATGATGATATCTTTAGGTATTGAGAATTCTAGTAAAGGTTCTGGATTAGAATATGCTTACATTGATGTGAGGGACGATTATAGAGATGATCATACTAGGCTGAGTGTGTGGGTTTTGGATGGAGATCCAGCTCACGAAGATCTTCTCAAGTTTGCTGTCAATGAAGAAACGTTTCAGGTATCTATACACATTATGCACATAATATGTAGTAACTTATTAATTGAAATTTTTGTACAGGAAACACTTGTGATTTTAACTGTTGCTATGACTACTCCTTGGGGTATATTAGAACAATTGCAACATTGGGCATCTGTTTTGGCTGATCATCTTGATAAATTAAAATTAGATATTGATTTGAGACAAGCTAGAAAGCAATTAATGATTAAAATGTGGTTAGATTATGTAGAACCAGGAGATGAACTGGATCCCGCATCTCCTATGAAAAGAAGCTCAAGGAATTTAGGAGATGATGATGAATTACTTGATGGATCATTAATGCCTGAAGGTATTTATGTTTCTACTTGAAAATAATATTCTTCATAATTTAATTATATTTTACAGGTACTCTTACAAATAATTTGGGCTTGGACATAGTAGTTGTTGTAACAAAAACAGATTTCATTCAAAATTTGGAAAAAGAACAAGATTATCGAGATGAACATCTAGACTTCATGCAACAATGGATAAGAAAATTTTCTCTTCAATATGGAGCTGCTCTCTTTTACACTAGTGCAAAAGAAGATAAAAACTGTGATTTATTGTATAAATATTTAACTCATCGTATATATGGTTTTCCTTTTCACACTCCAGCACTAGTAGTAGAAAAAGATGCAGTTTTTATACCTGCAGGATGGGACAATATGAAAAAAATTAGTATTTTATATGAAAATATGCATTCCTGCAGGCCTGAAAATTATTACAGAGATGTAATAGTTCAACCGGTTACAAGAAAAACAATTAACAGAGAAACTGAGGTAATTGCAGAAGACGAACAAGCTTTCTTGACAAGACAGCAACAGATATCCTTTGGAGGAGGCGTTCCATCAGTACGTTTGGGAGAATCCCCTGTGAGACCTCCCATAGGAGGTAAGTAAAGTATACTGGGAAAAAAGTGTAGCTTCAGTAACATTTCCTTTATCTTTTTGTTTTTGAAGGAATTCAGAGTTCTCCTAGAAAACTTGACGGTTCAAAAGTGGTCAGCTCTCCAGGAGGTGAAGGTGTTTTAGCCAACTTCTTCAATTCTCTTCTTTATAAAAAAACTGGTAGTCCTGGTGGAGGCACTTCAAAAAATTCTGGAGCCGAAAGTCTACCAGATAAAACTATGAGAACGGATGCTGCAGCTGAGCTAGATCGATTAGCTAGAGGTGCAGGTAAAAAGCTTCCTGCTTCTACCACAGCTAGTGCAAATACAGGGTGAGTATTTAACAAAATAATTATACCTAAATGAAATAAATAATGCCTCATTTTGTTTCTAGTTCTGGTTCTGGAACTGCCGATATTGATGAAATTTCAAAGGGAGATAATAAAAATCCTGATTCAACTGAACATGAAAACAGTGCTACAAATACTGGAGGAGTCGATTTTAATGCTTCCGATTGTTAAAAAGACCTCTACTACTTGTAATGAGCTGTTATTAAGAATATTCAAGTGTAGGGCAATTTTCTTGTAATATTTTGATGATTATAATTTATATCATATTTCTTAAGCTTTTCAATAATTATATCCCTGTGATAACTATTTTTTATTTGTTTTCAAATTTCTGCTAATAGCTGTTTTATATGTATTAATTAATTCTAATTTTTCTCTAAATTATATTCTCGGTAACCAGAGATGTGTTTTTTATTTCCTCTGCAATTATAATGATTTTCAAATATCTAATTGCGGTACTGGCTCACCACACCGTCTGCACGACAGTTGACAATACCTTGGTGGTAAAACAATAGACGATGAAAAATTATCAAACAACTATTAACCTATTAAATATGCAAGCTCAACAATTAAAATAACTTTAAAAGTACACTGAAGCAAAACCAACTAAACTCAAACACGATCTCTGAACGCTTTGTTTATTGTTTTACCACCAGGCTGTTGTCAAAATAGTTTGTGACGTCACGTGCACATGCCCTATTATTTATTTCTGTGTTCGTACTGAACAGCAACCATAGATAACCTACGCAACTGTCTTTTCCGTCATGTCAGATTTTTTTTTTAGGTTATGTCTTCAGTAACAGCAACTTGTACACAAAAATGATTTGTTTATAAACTAGTTTTCCCCGTATACCTAAAGTTTAAACTTCAGTCTGTAATTAATAATGACAAAACTCACACTTTCATCAAACGAAGCTACAAGTTTAGAAAAACCAGTTGAATTAACACGTTCTCGAGTAAACACAAATCCAGATGACTTAGATGATGTTTACGAACTAAATAGATGTGCTCAGTGGATTCGGGACAATGAATTTAAAAAGGTAATTATTTATTTGTTCAGAAAAACCATAAGTGATACTAACGAATTTTTACAGGTTTGTCTTCAGTTCCCAGACCATTTGCTTCCAGATTCCAGTGAGGTGATTTTAAGACTACAGAGCATTTTAAACCAAACACTTTATTTATTGGGTGACACTGCTTATGAAAGGTAAGTGAATTCACATAAACTTTTGTATTGAAATTAAAAATGTTATTTTAGTTGCTGTGTGGACTACATTGCAGCTGCTCATATTAATGCTGATGCAATAATTCATTTTGGTCCAGTTTGTTTTTCAAAATCTTCAGCTAATATTCCATTCTTAAATATTTATGAAAAACATTCACTTAATATTGATGAACTAAAGAAACATTTTAAAGAACTATTTAATGATGAAAACAAACAGATTATAATTATAATTGACATCGGTTACATTTATTTATTTGGTAAGTAAAATAGTTACGTTATCTACTTTTTATTTTTATCTATCAAACTATGCTCCATAGTTTTAATTGTTGATTTTTTTTAGACAAAATAAAAAGTATTTTGGTAGACTACCCAAATGTTATGTTACAAAGGATTGATGGATTGGAATCTTATTCAACAGGACAAACAATTTGCTTCATAGGCAACAATGAAAGAAAACTTTTAAATATTGCTCTTAAATTGAAACGTAAGTACATCTAGATTACTATATAGTATAGGCATGATGGCTGGTTTAGTAGAACTGCTTTCCAATGTTTCACACTTATACCTATGACCTTTTTTTTCATAATTATTTCTATTTCAGCTGTTATTCTTTATTATTATGATGATAGTATAAAATCGTTTGAAGCTACCAATAAAATAATAAGAAGGAGAAATTATGTTATTGAAAAAATAAAAGATAGTGAAACTATTGGAATCGTTATTGGCACACTAGGAGTGAAAAATTATCTAAAAGTGATTGAGAGAATGAAAACATTAATTTCTCAGAGTGGCAAAAAATACTACCTTATAAGTGTTGGGAAGCCCACTGTAGCAAAATTAGCGAATTTTCCTGAGGTAAGTAAATTGTCCTCAAAAGTTTTCTATTTTTCTACTATTGCCTAAATTTGATCTGAAATGCTTGACCCAGAAGACATTAAAACTCACATTTTCAATTTTTTGTTTACCAAACCCTTGAAAATTTTACATATTTTTCAGTTAGATGTCTATGTTGCTGTAACTTGTTCAATGAGTGAAATTTATGAAAATAGAGATTTTTACAAACCAATAGCTGTTCCATTCGACGTTGAAGTAGCTTTAAACAAAGACCCAGAAAGACATCAAGATTTTACATATGATTTCAATGATTTTGTGGATAAATGCGGCATAATGACAAGTATAGAATCGTTCGGAGATGTTAGTTTATTGTCAAATAAACTAAGATTGCCCAATACAAATGAACCTACTAATTTTGATGCAAAGAATGGATCTATTGCTCTGAAAGATAGTGGTACATTAGCTCTTCATAATTCTGGAGCTGGGTATTTAGCTCAAAGATCTTGGCAAGGTCTAGAGCAAAAACTTGGACAAACTGAAGTTCAGTTAGCTACAGAAGGGCGTTCAGGAACACCATCCCAATACAAAAATGAACAATTTTAGTGAAAAATATGTCTTGTTAAGTGTTTGTGATATTTGTTAATAAATTGATAACAACTCTTATTGAATTTCTTTCTAAGCTTCCAAATTTCATCTATTTTCACACTAAGTAGGTAATGAATAAACAACATTTTATGTTTTCATTTCATATTTTTATAAATTCCAAAAAGTAAAACTACATGGCACAAATGTAATAGACCACTTGAAAAGTTGGTACTAGGATAAACATTCCAACAATATTCTACTAATCCTAACAACAAAAATCTAAAAGGCACACTATATTCAGTACAAAAAACTAAGTACGGTAAACTATGAAAATACCAACTATAAAACTGATAATGCAGGGATCTGGCACATGCGACACCTATTAGATTGGAAACGAAAAACGGCAATACAAATAAATTAACTATTTTTGACAGTTTATCTACAAGTTTAGATGTTTCAGATTCTTCTTTTACTCTTCCACTATCTTTCAGCTGGTTTTCAAAAGAATCTATAAAGGCTTTTTGACTTCTTGTCATTCTCTTTTCCTCTTCTTTCAACTTTTTCTGATTATCCACTTTTTCTTTATTAATCTGCTGTTTTAACACTTCAGTTACTATATTTAATTTAGCATAACTACTTAAATAATTTTTAAAATGGGGTAAAAACAACAATAACAATGATATGTGTACTAGTAGTAGTCCTATATGGAAAAACTTATTTTCAAAAATTTCTCTTGGCAAGAAACGATAGTTAACAGTCCACTTGTGTTCGAAAACACGTCCAAGATCAAAACTTCCCTTCAAATATGATATTGGATTTGCAAATAAAAACGGAAGACCTAAAATAAGTTGAATTGCTCCACAAATGAATAGATTCATGAAAGTTTCTAAGTAACTTAAGTTAGTTAAATAGGCTAAAAGCAAACATGGAGCATATAATAAGATATTCATTTTGACAGAAACAGCTAATGAATAAAACATACTTCCCAGTAACCATTTGTTATCTATGAATAAGTTTAAACTTACATAAAATAATAAAACAGCTACAGGATCATTAAACAGTCTTAATACAAATATAGAATGAATCCTGTATGATGTTAAAGTTGCTACAATTAAAACATAAGGAGGCAATTTCATAGTTTTTCTAAATATTCTCTGTACTAAATATGTTTGTATTAAATACAAAATTAGAAAAATATATTGAGCTAATAAGATATTTGTACCCTTTGATGTTAAGTAATATAGTATAGTATAAATATATACAAAACCAGCTGGATATACCAAAGGTCCAGTATCACCTGAAAAAAAGTGGATAGATTATTTTTACTAAGTCGGGGTTTTCAAAGAAAACCATATGAGTACCTATATACTATCTGTGAAGTTTACTTTTATCTGCTACAACTATATAAACTGTAGTTTACCTTTTAAAGCTTTGTAGTCCAATGTTCCATTTAAAAATCCTTCAACTTCCTGCATGTAAGCAATCCAATCTATTTCTGTATACTTCACACGTTGTATAATAAAAATATTGAGCATTGCTTCAAAAACTAGCAAAATTAAACAGACTGGCCATAAATAATGTGGATCCAAAACAATTCTCGATAAAAAATCTTTTTGTAGATATTTTTTAAATTGTATCATGGTTGTTCTTGATGTTTGGGATTTGAATTGAGGTAATTTATTTTTAGTTGTTGGAGCCATTTCAAATTTTAACCATCCCGTAATATAAAAATAAAAATTTTGGTGACAGAATCCGACAGAATAACAGAATAAGAAAGTTCATAGCAGGGTAGTTTTTTTGTAGTGACAGTGACAGAGATGTGGCAGACACAAATCACAATCATTACCATAGCTCCGAAAGTGTAAACGTGGTGTAAACTATGTTGTAAACGTACATAGATTTTAAACTGAAACGATTTTTTTATTTTAGTCAAGTTTACGGATGATTCACCAGAGACCACAGCAATTTTTGATTCTGGTTGGATAAAAGACTTTCATAGCCCTTTCACAGTATAATATTGTGGCCCTTTCATAGCTTGTAGGTCTTTGTCACCTTTGCTAGTAGTTCTATAGATAACCCTGAAGAGTAGTTCTTTTGAAACTAAAAATAAAGTGGGGTTATATCATAAGGATAGAAAAATTTTTGGCTTTTATTTTAGGACAAATGTCAACTAAATATTTCATTTGGGTATAAAACAATGGCTTATAATTTTAAATCAGAAAGTGACGTAAAAGAATATATTAACAATTTAGGTATAGAATACAGATTTGGCTGTTATAGTGAAAAAAAACCAGAAGGTATAATATTTTTGTTAACTGAAAATATTGCTATTGATTATAATATTATTTCTAGTTTGTCATTTGTTAGCTGATTTTCTGGAGTCTATTAAAAAGGATTATGAAAAAGCTGGTAAAGTTTATAAAACAAACTGTG
Source organism: Galerucella pusilla (assembly GCA_910591695.1). Lineage (NCBI taxonomy): Eukaryota > Metazoa > Arthropoda > Insecta > Coleoptera > Chrysomelidae > Galerucella > Galerucella pusilla. Next base: position 281,876 of record CAJUYI010000108.1, read on the forward strand.
ATGATTATAAATATGGCAAGAGCTGTTTAAAATATGGAACATACAGTTTATTGGGAAAAGGTTCAAAAACGTCGGATTTTAAATTGGCATATGATTATTTTGAGAAAGGATGTCATTTAGAAGAACCCGACTCTTGTTTGAATCAAGCCCTGCTTCTTATTACAAAAAATGAAAAGCCTGAATTAAAACAAGACATAATTAAAGTGAGTACTTGAAAGTAATATTTGTATGTATTTCTTTTAGCAAAATTGGATTCTCTAAAAAAATCTTTTATATTGTAGGGAAGTGAAGCATACAATTTGTTTTTTCTAAGCAGTTTCTCATATATTTAAGTAATTAGGTACTCTCAAATGCCAATTTTTAGTAAATTTTTCAGCACATGATATATATCAGACAAATACTTTTCAAGTAGTATCTAGTGTGTTTCTTCATTAATAAGTTTTAGGGTATGAAGTTGTTAGAAAAATCTTGCCAACATCAAAATGGAAATGCATGTTATTACTTATCAGGAATGTATATTGTTGGTGTAAAGAAAGATAATCTGCCAGGTAAGATTTTTACATCTCCAATTCAAGATCCATTTGTCTGTTACTAAAATTAACTGTAATTACAGGCAGTCTTGTCCAAAAAGATTACAACCCGGAAGAGTACCAGGTTCAAAAAAATATGGAGAAAGCCTTTGAGTTTGCAATGAAGGGATGTAACATAGGAAATATGTATAGCTGTGCAAATTTAAGTCAGATGTATGCAAAAGGAGAAGGTAAAATATTGTATACATTATAAATACTTGGTGATTAATTTCCTTGTGAAAGGATCATATAAATATCCTATATATTTGTATAATTTGCAGGTGTTGAGAAAAATGAGGAGCTAGCACAAAAATTCAAAACAAAGGCTTCAGAACTGCAAAAAGATGCCCAAAGTAATAAAACCTTAACGTTCCAAGAAGGATTAAATGCAACATAGGTTATTAGTCCAAAGAATAAATTGTTGAAGTAACTGAGTTTTAAAATCCTGTATATAAATAAAATGAAAATTTAATAGGTTAACAATTTATTTCAGAAAAATCGTCGTTGTGTAATATTAAAATTTATTAATGTCCTTGTACAAAAAACATAAAAAAAATAATTTATAATTGTTTGAAAAAAGTTACAGTTAAATAAATTGAATTAAAACTATAGGTATACCTGTTTGTCCTGTTTAATGTATTAGAATAAAGAGCGAAATTTATTTAAAATAAATATTGAGCAAGAAATTCAGATTCACACAGTTGTAACTGACATTTATGTAAAAGGATACCACACAATGATAAGGCAGAGAAGTTAGAAATTAGGTAGGTATCTAGTATTTTTGAGGTTATTTTTACAATAAAATAAAGCGAATATATTATAGTTAGGGAGGCGAATAGTGGATTTTTCGGGAATACTCGAGCGTGGCAGTTGAAGATATGAGAGATACCTTATACCCAATAGAACAACTTTGGAAAATATTAGCTCTATATGTAGTGACGCGCGCCTAGGATAGACGATCAGATTAGTAAAAAAAAATCGATAGTCTGAAATACTCGAGCGCATCAGATTAAGATATTGGGGGTTGATTTTAGTGTCTTGAGACTAAATTTAACTAATCTGACGATAAGTCCTTGACGCCGCCGAGTTATAGGGTCGCGAACTTGTAAAAAAAACGTTATTCCGGCGTTCTCGAGCGCGATTTTATTTTGAAGAATATAATCTAAAACTTACTAAAAATAATAAATCTGTCGGTTTCCGCATGACCGGGAAGTGTGGAGGAGCCATTTTGTCTTCCGAAAAACGCGTTGCGGCATATAAGTCGCGAACGATACATTTTACAAAAAAAAGCTTAAATAAAAAAAAGTTGATTTTATTTTACACAGGTCTCCTTACATTTTTGTCCAATGTTGAAACTTTTGTGCTTAAAGCATCACGAAAACTCCAGTTTTTTGAGTATATCTCGAAAACGGAGGGTGTTAAATTGATATGAAACAACTATGATTAAATTATGTAACTTTCGTTGTATCTCAAATTTCATTTTTCTAAAGCTTCTCGACAATTTTCGTGGACCCGGAAAAAGTTACGCGTATCTATATACAAAAGTATTATTAACATGTACAGTTTCATTTATTTATATTATTCATTAGCCTGTTGATCCTCAAATTGTTTTTTTGGACGTACCGTAAGCAAAACGAAGTGAAGAATTGAAGCAAAAAAGAGGAATGTGCCATAAACATGTAATACAGACTGAGCGCTTCACATAGAAATATGCCGTCCAGAAACAAAAAAATCCTTTTTCGGTCAGATTAAGAGAACCCACCAACATTTTCGTCAGATTAAGGAAATATGCTTTGAGGATACCGAGATAAACCTCCCCTATGAAAATCTGACGCGCTCGAGTATTTCAGAAGAACTTTTTTTTGCATTTTCAAAAATTTGTCGTAACTTATCGTCACGCTGAAATCGTCAGTTTTTTAAAAGGGAGCTTCCTTTGGGCCTTCTTAACAACCCTTCCGAAAATCTGACGCGATCGAGTAATTTTTTTTTCAGATTTTTGACTACTATATGCAAAATGTTTTGTTTATCCTACACCGAATAAAAGCGATTGTTTTACATCATTTCCTTTAATTCATTTCATTCTGTTGAGTATGGAAAAAGTTGATGAACTAATTATTGAATTTTAGCCAGTAATGCAAATGACACCATAATTTTAATTTTTGAATATATGCTTATAACTTCTATGTCTAATCTCATTTCTATCCTTTCCAATTCCAATCTCCTAGTTAGTTACTTTACAGTGACATAACCACAACACGTCATCTGCTCAAGTTATCATAGCGTTATCTTCTGACGTTACCATAAAGTTATTGGCTGCCGTTACCGAGCTGTGACATCTATTCACTAAGCAAAGTTGTTATGGATAGCAACTGAAAATTGTCGTTATGTTCAAGGTCAGTTGCTAAACGCGAAATTGGTATTCACTATTGAAGTGAAGTCGCTATAAGAGTTGCTATGCATAATGACAAGTGGCTATGAGAAGTGGTTCACTGGCAACTGCTCCAGAGGAGTTGTTAACGAAAACTACTTGCGTCAGACACTTATATTGGAATGTTTTTATTTATTTATTCTATATGCATGTGCTACTTTGCACAATATATGTATCAAAGCTAATACACATGGATGATTTATAGGGCCACTGGCCCGGATGATGAAGAGACAAGAAAATGTGAACATTTTAGCTGTAGAACAAGGAAGAACTTTAGTTGTCCATTTTAGGTAATTTTCTCTGTTATAGAGAATTATAATTTCTGGTCATTCTTTATAAATCCTACTGTACATGTCTTAATAAGAATCCATCATACCTTTTCAATACAGCTACAAATTTCATTTATTTTGTCTTTAAATTATTTTAATTCGCTTTTCAAAAGGATTTTGATCGTAAACTATATATTTAAATTTAGTTTAACCGAAAAAATAAACAATCACAAAGATATTTGAAGTTTATAATTATTTACTCTGTCAAAGCAAAGAAACGACTAGACCTATTTTGCGCACATTAGAACTATTTTGCGGCGCTGTCACGTCCATTTTCACGTTTGGGTCTTGAAGGTTGTTATCATAACAACAGTGTTGCCAACCGTGTATTAGAGAATACCAAAATTTCGAAAGTGGTTACTAAAGTCATTATCGAAAGATGTTAGCAGAGTTGCTATGGTTAACAACTGCGATAACCACTTTACTTACAGAATAGCCCTGATTATCACGAACTAACGACGTCATAATCACGTCATGTTGGTGATCAAATAATAACCTTTAACAGACGTAGGAATCACGTCGCCTGGTTAACTGGGTTGGGGCATACGATGCTGACGCGCTCGAGAATGCCCAAGTAACTGTTTTTTTAACATTTTTGAAAAACCGTACACGCCATACCCACCGCTAAAATGGTTTTTACCATACGAGCTTTGCTTTTCGAAATTACTTTATCTTTCGATTTTGATAGGTTTCGACGACGCTCGAGAATGTCGCCATTTAGCGACCTCGCCTCCCTAACTATTAAAATGACGATGATAGAAATAAAAAAATTATTGGTCATTTTTAAATTTCAGCTACTACATAATTACTACTTAGGAGGGGGAAGGATGGATCGAAAATTTATCAATAAAAATGCAATTTAAAAAAATAATTTTATTTACAAAACTACAATGAATAAACTGCAATGAAAATAATATTTTTTATAGTGATTGTAGGTAGTGTGAAAGTTACGAATCATCCCATATTGTTTTACGTAATAAATATATTTGTTTAAGCCGGCAGCCATTTAAGGGACTAGTTTCTCTGAACATATCGCCGCGCTTTCCCTAATAACACAAGATGTCCATTGGACATCCGTTTGATGTCCAGTATGTGTCCAAGGTGTCCATGGACATATTTTGGACATCCATAGGATGTCCACATATAAATGTCTAATGGACGTACATACGAAGTAGTCCATATGGTATCCATTTTATATCCTACTCCGAAATGTCCATAAAACATTGTCCATCTGATGTCCATGTGAGGTTATCCATTGAACATCTAATTGAGGTAATCCATAAGGTGTACATTAGATGTCCTCTTCTCAAAAATGTGAATATAATACTTACGAGTGTGGTATTACTATAATATATGAGTAGTTTATATACCTAATTGAAATATACCTATATTTATAAAAGTAAGTGTCTGAATGTCAAATTTATGATATAAAAAAATAACAGCAATTAACCACCTGAAAATGAAACGTTCTTATTTCATATGAAAGAAATTCAGAAAAGTTGACTCGAACGCGAACAACCAGTCAAAACGCCATGAAATCAACAGAAACATATTTCGAGGTTCTGGCATTTCTACGGTTCTCGCACACTCGACTTGCCGCTACTGCAGCGAACTGACGGTTGGGTTGGTACACAGTATAGATGACAGTGGTTGGTAGCTATGCTGCGGGCGGCCTATGCGGTTATGCGCCAAGAAAGTGAGGTTATTTTTATTTAGCATTTTGCTTGCAAGGAAGCGTCCTTATTATTACAGCTCATCAACTCAAAGTTCTCAAGTTGTTTTGGTACAAGTTTGTTTTAGTGTGGTGTGCAGAATCACAATCAGTTGTGAATTTAATTTCAGGGTGAGTCTGAAAGTGTGATTTTTAATTATCGTAAGAGAGAGAGAGAGAGAAAATAAAATATCTTAACAAATATTGTAACTGATGCAGTTGGGGACATACATGAAATTTCTGAAGGAATCCAAACAATAAAAATAAGAGAAACTGGAAGTGAATGTAGAGAATCAATATTCAACATTTTTCCCTTTCCAATTGACACCATGGAAAAATTCAAAGAAGCAGAGAATTTCTGGTCAGAAGAGTCAAATTTCAAAGCATTTGTGAGTAGTTTGTTATATTTATTTTTATATATTATTGTAAGTTACTGAAATCTTTCTGGCAAAATGCTTTCAAATGCAGTGTAATGATGTATCTGCTATAAATATCCTGAGCAATATGTATTGATGCAATTCTCTCTTTGTTCCTTCCTGTCTTTGAATATCTGATTATTATGTTTTTTAAAGGACATTTTTTCTAGGTTCATGAATTTTCTAAAATTGGAGGAAATTCCGTCTACGACTTTGTGAAAAGGGCGATGAGTCAAATAGTGACAAACAATTTGTCATCATCTTTCACATGGTTTCATCATGGTTTGGGACCAAATCGAAAGATGCATTAGTCAAATCCAAACTTGCAGCAGTTTTATTGAGTAAGTACAAGTTGATCAAATATAAATTTATCCACTTCAACCAATGTCTTAAAAACTGAAGATGAAATACATAATATTCAGCTTCCTCTGAATGACTTGAATTTTTTTTTGGTATCGGCTGTGATTCATTGAATCTTGGTCATAACTCTTCAATCATCCTTCAATATCAGTAGTTATTCCTATAGTAGTTTATAATGAATTTTTAGGTGCAGCTGATAATGCCAGTATTAGTTGTGATAAGAAGACTGTTGAGGATGCAGCTAGAAAATATTTAAGGCGAGCAAAGGAAAGGAGTGTGTTTGAAAGACGACATTAGACCCTCAATGTGCTCCAGTTTATTCATTTATTCATTATTTGGTTATTATTCGTTTATTACATTCTACAGTACTATATATGTACTTGAATGAATTTTTTTTTTCTAGAGTACTATATGTACCAGAATTGTTTTTTTTTAGTATTATAAATGTGATATATTTTATTGTGACATATACTATTTGGTTTTCACTTTATTATAGTTATATAATATACGCATATAATTTATTGTATCACATCCCCTTTATAACCAATGGATGTCCAGATTCTATAATATAGATATCCATATTGTCGAATGGATGTCCTTTGGATGAACTATTATATTCTTATGAATTTCCATTGTGGATATCCTATGGATGTACATTAGACATCCTATGGATGCACATTTGACATCCTATGGATACCCATATGCAGTCCAATGTACACATTTAAGATGTCCAGATTGTCCAATGGATGTCCATTGGATTGACTATCATGTTCCTATGAATCTAAGTTGTGGACATCCATTGGATGTTCGTCCGGGACATCCTATGGATGTCCAAAAAGGTGGAAAGTGAACGTCCAATGGATGTCCATATGCAGTCCAGTGTACACATTCTAGTTGTCCATTGGATGTCCAGATTGTCCAGAGGAGCCTGTCCAATGGATATGCAATGGACTAACCTGTGTTATTAGGGTTGGCGATTTCATTTATGCAATTAAACTAGTGTATTTCAGTGGGACTGTTTCTCTTAAATCGGCTTAGCTGTGTACTCTACGGCAGTAGGTATCTATTTAAAAAATAAAACATTATTAGGGACAAATCTTCCCCTATTTTTTTATAAAATTCTTCAAAACTTAACACATTATTGCACAACTGTATTGTTATCTAGAGTGATCCAAGTTCAAATCATATATTTTCTCATTAAATATAATAAATTTTTTATCACAAAATAATTATTGGATATATTTTATAAAAATTCCATTGTATTTAGTCTTTCTTTGTGATTTTTAACGATATTTGGCAATGCTTCAAGACGAAAAGGTTTTTTCAAGTTGAAGACTTCGGGATGATTTGATGCTGCACCTGAAAAAATATCCTAATGGTTATACTGGAATTTAAAATTTGTTCTTTGATAACTAAATCCCGATTAGCACATTCACCCATTGAGATTATTATATGAATTAAATTACTTTACTTACCATTCAACCAAAGGTTATTTTTTGCTCCATTGGTATTATTGAAGAGATTGATCTTTTCAGGCGAGTGTTCGTGATCCGAATGTTCTGTTTGCTTGTTTCTTCTAGCAAATTCTGAAAGTATTAAACGACCATTTCGGCCTGTTTTAGTTAGAAGATTTGTTCTATTTATTCAACATTTTCAAAAAACTTTAGTAACATTAACTAGTTTGTGTACCGCCATCTACATGTCAGTTTCACAATTTTACAGGTGAGGTAGATTCTAAACTTAAAATAGAATGTAGATGGCGACACTTTAGAACTTCTTTTAACATTCACCGCTAGAATGCACAACAGCTTGTTGTGTTTCTACTTTCCTTATACAACTGATAATACTTAAACAGTCAGCGCCCTGCTTGTGCGTTAATTTCTCCATTGTTAACCACCTTTAGTGAATTATTTCCCTTTATTATATTAATATTAATCTCGTAGTTATGATGAATTACCTCTCCAAGTTTGTATAACTTTAGCTGGATCCAACTTGGCAGACTGTTTTAGCAACTCACTGACTCTTTTAGTCGTAGGTTGAAAGTAACTGCTTATCATGTTGTCTCTATCGATTCCATCCATTCTCTGCTAAAAATAAAATAAAATATCGGTCCTTTTATTGATATTTTCTTGATAACTGGAACTATTTACACGGATTAATACCTATTGCGTTGCAATTGTGATTCATTATTTGCGTTACTACAAGCTTAAAAAAGGCTAAATACCTTCTGTATGTTCCTTGTGGTGTATTCATTATCATAAAGAATTATTATTGAAATTGTACGTTTTCAACGACACCTATTGTCAAAAATCTACACTTTTGGAATGGGAAAACCATACCTACATACAGGTTGGTCCAAAAGTGTGCAGCAAATCTTTATGGTAGGTAAACTTCATAAAAAGTACCTTTACGATTAAAGCTTGTTAAATTATGTGCAATGTATAAATGAGTAGTCCAGTTTGAAAAGATAAAGGCTTTATATTTTAACGCTTGAGCAAAGCAAGATGAGTGTTTGGTTGCCTATACCAAAATCGTTTATAAATAAAAGGGTCATTATGTGTACATTAATAGACTTTTGGAGCCGGACACCTCAAAAATGTAAGCAGAAGCATCCCTAAAATTACCTCGTCGTTGTGTAAATACGGACTAGATATACCAGATTCACTTGAAGACGACATTCCATTATTGTTATGATCTAGATCATTATAAGCAGCATGCAAAAAAGTAAAAAGAAAAGCATAATAATCATTGTATCATACAAGGTTTAGTGAATATTATGATATTTATTGAATAATAATAATTTGTTAAGATAAATTGGAAGTTTATTAATAAGGTGAGTCTAGTGCCAATTGTTTGGTTACGATATAAAATTACGACGCACAATTAAAGGACATTTAAAAAGAGATGAGCAAAATACAATAAATCCATTTTGCAATAATAATATGTGAGGCTATATGAGACAACTTTCAGTTCTATTCTTACTAAATGTGTAAATTATCCGACTTATCACCCATTTATATATTTCATGATCCGCCAGGGATATATATTTTAAGTGACAGAAGTATAAAATATTAAATGCCTTGTATGATATTTTTGAAATACCTAGTTTACAAATTGAAAGAAAAACATAATAATTAAGCTTTTTACAGATAATGCTCAACAATAAAAGCCAAACTATATAAAAGTTGAATTTTATTCACCATCAGAAACGAGTTTTTTGTTGAATGATCATTATCTTCTCTGATGTCCTCCTCACTTTCCAAGCGACCGGGGGCTGTTTGGGTGTCACAGTTTCGACCTATATTTGTTTGTATTGTAATTTTTTAGATTTAAATTTATTTTCTTATTCTTAAATATCATTTAGCAAGGGTTGAAGTGAAGTTGGCACATATTTTATTGGTTGTAATTAGAGTAGGAACTGTAAAAGTGGGGAAAATATTCGAAAATCCATTTTCTGGATTCAAAAAGCTACTAATAACTCGAATTATTAGAAAGATAGAACGTTCTAGTCTTCACCAATCGATTCAGGTGAAATTTTACTTGAAATTTCTTGGCACATTGTAGGAAATTCATTATAATTATCACCAGCATTTTGAATTTTTGTAACAAAAAATTTGATCATTTTGTGATCACCTACTAGCAATTAATTAACCATTACGTATAAGTATGCTATACGGCCTTATGCATAGTATTAGCTTAGTATGTAGTGTAATGTATTTAGTAAATAAATCAAACATGTCCCAGTGCTGGAAGTAGTTGTTTCATTCCTCTTGAGATGATCCTCCAAAGTGACCCGCAGCACCAGCCACCTATTCAGAGGCCCTTCCACACTTATAATCTACAGAAGTATTCATCGACAATACATCCATTACAATTTATTTATTATACTGGGTACAATGAAACGATATTTATGCACCGTAAAAATTCTAAACACAATGTGTGGTAAACTGAAGGCTACAAACTATTTCTTTTTAAATTGATTTTTAATTTTATGCCCGAAAAGTAATCAACTTAATAAATATACCTGGAGGTGGTAGTTTTGTCCTTAATATAACTAAATCTGGAAGCTTGTATTTCTGATAATCTTCCAACCAAATTGCTTGTTCTTTGATCGATTCCAAATCGCTAAAATAAAGTAAGTTAGATACCTACAGTTCAGAATTTTATTGCTATATTCAAATGCAGTCTTATCATGCGGGTCATACGATTCAACAAAGACATACACACCGTTTTTGTTTTGTTTTATTGCGTTTAATCATAACTTCCAAATAAAATCCGTAAGATGAATAAGACAGACATGCAATTTTGGTGAATATCTTTATAGCTGAGTACACATGACTAGAAAGTCAAGAAAACATTTTTGTATTCTGTGTAAAAAATTTATTTAAAATTGCAAAGCGCTTTCGGCTATTAGGCCATCATCAGTGTCATACCTGCAAGTAAGCAATAATCGTTGGAAAATTTTTAAAAAGTAATTCTTTACTAATTTCTTTTTAAAAATTTTCCAACGATTATTGCTTACTTGCAGGTATGACACTGATGATGGCCTAATAGCCGAAAGCGCTTTGCAATTTTAAATAAATTTTTTACACAGAATACAAAAATGTTTTCTTTACTTTATGCAATTTTGACGGGAGAAAAAAGGTTTTCAGCGATTCTAAAAAGTCTTTCACCAGCGAAGCTTTTATTTAAATGTCAATTTTGTGACTTTGACAATTCAAAGTAACAATATAAATAATAAGAAGCAATTTTCCGGTATTTTGCATCCTCAAGCAAAAAAAAATGGTACTTAATATGATAGATTATTTCGAGAATGAATGAAAAAGTGGAAATTCGTCAACCAGGGTGCGGGAAAACATCAACCATCATTATTTTCTCCGGGTATATTTGTAATTTCACATTTTGGTAACCTCTGTGTCTTCTGATTTGATACATATGGTTAGTGACCTTTGAACCCGAACGATAAGAGCGCTTTTGACTATATCTACACTCACCCATAGTTACATTCCTTTTTTAACGTTGCAACCAGCTTTTCTGCTACTTGATTTAAAAATTTATTACGTCTCTCTTGCTTTCTTACAGTTTCCAAATAATCTTGCCGTTCAGACTCGAATTCACTTTGAATATCAGAAATTTCTTTTTCCAGTATTTTCATTTTGTGTCTGTATTTCCTTAAAGCATTCGTTTTTATCTTCAGTTCGTAACTTATATCTTTATACTGGTTTTGGAGTAGTTCCCGATCTTCGTTCATATCAATTTTGGCTAATAAGTGAGCTACCACTCTTAAAACAAAATGAAAAAATAGTTAATATATTAGTATCTGTAGCTATAAGACGATCCTGCATACCGATAGGGAGAGAGTTTTTTTCAATTTGCTTATAACAAAGTTATAACCTTACTCATTCGCAAATGCGTAAAAAATAATTCGAAAATCTTCTTCGTTCGAGACTGGGGAACTTGTTTAGACGGTTTTCTAGCCGAATTGTTCTAAAATAAACCCGAACGCCAAGCTGTGGCTGTAAGAACAATCCTGTTAAAACCCGAACAAGTCAATTCCGCGCAAACTCCGGTCATAGAACGGTAATTGGATGAGACCGAATAAAAAAGCTTTTGCAACAGTATTTCAAGCAGAAGTATTACACTATAGTTTGATGGATGCCAAAAAAACCGCATGTTAACAAAGATCTATTCTAAATCGGCTGCGTATTGGTCGACTCTCGTTGAAGTGTAGGGCAACTATAGCCCCGATATAACACGTTGTCTGCTCAAGGCTAATAGGGCTTGTCTATCTGCACTGACAGTAGACAAGCCCTATTAGCCTTGGACAGACAACGTGTTATAACGTGGCTAGTAGTAGCTAAGATTTAGCTAAAGGCAGATAACAATATTATCCTGAGGTGGGTTAAAGGGCACGACAGGAGTAAAGGAAATCGCATTACCGATTCTTTGGCAAGGGATGCCTGACGAATAGCCAAACGTTACACCTTTGCTCAATTCCTTAAGAGATGGGATGGAATCAAAGGATGCAGTCTTGCCAGGATCACCCTGGGCGACCCTGGGAAGCTGGCACCGAAGAAATATTTGGCGATGACCAGGGAAAAACTACGTTTAACAGTAGGATTTCTGACTGGCCACTGTCAACTAAGGAAACAACTCCATACTGTGGGGCTAGTGGACACACCTCTATGCAGGATGTGTGAACAGGAAGATGAAACTGTCAGGCATGTCTTATGCGAGTGTCCGGAGTTATCATCAATAAGAGAGTGTGTGTTCGGTGAGTCTTAGCCTACACCTGCCGATATAAAGGAGATGTCTCCTAGTGACCTGTCCACCTTTCTGTGAAGGAGAGGATGGACGATAATCTAGAAGGACAACTCCTCGGGAGGATGTACAATGGGTCACATGTGGCCTGAGTGCTGTAAGCCTACACTCACTCTCCCTACTCTAAAAATACAGATACAGAAGGAAGGATGCAGTCTTGCCAGGATCACCCTGGGCGACCTTGGGAAGCTGGCGTAGAGAAAATATTTGGCAATGATCAGGAGTTATCGTCAATAAGAAAGTGTGTGCTCGGTGAGTCTTGGCCTACACCTGCCGATATAAAGGAGACCTGTCCATCTTCCTGGGAAGGACAGGATGGACGATGACCCAGGAGGACAACTCCTCGGAAGGATGTACAAGTGGTCACATGTGGCCTAAGACATAGTGTAGGGCAACAGACTACGCCTCGTTTAACGGATGTAAGCAAAGACTAAGCGTGATCTATTCTAAGTCGTCTGCGTATTGGACGACTCACTTTTGCCTAGGTCATTCAACGTTCTCGTGATTTTTGTTTCGATAGGTTTTTTTTGAGAACGAACCGAGTATAGTTTTTATAATAATTATTAACTTGATGAAAAAGTTCTTACGATGCTCTATCTTCAGCAGCTTGTTTTTTCCTTCTTCTCCTTTCAGATAATTCCCTGTCATCTGCTTTTTCCCCACCAATGATCGATGCTTTTAGAGCTTTAATTCTTTCCAGTATTTCTAGGTCCGATGTTACCGGCTTCGTTCTCAAAGATATCTCGTTATTTAATTGTTTTATGTTTTCGTCATATTCCGCTTTGATCTTTTGAATTTGTTGCAGTATATTTTCTTTTTCGATTTTTTCATTTTCATGTAACGATTTTAATTTTTCCATTTCTTGTTGATATTGTAAAAGTAATTTGTCTCTTTTTACGTCTAAATCTGAATTACAGTTATTGTAAGGCATATTTTGGTTGATTTCTTCGTTGGGAATCATCGTTAAATCTTCCACTTCGATATCGTTTTTATTTATTTGTTTATTTTCAAGCAAAGTTTTCAGTCTACTTATTTCTTCTTGATATTGTCGTAGTATCGCGTCTTTTGGATCCTAAACAAGTAATATTTTATTGCTATTCGAAAAAAAAAACAGGGTAAAACTTACTTCGTTAACTTTAGGTTTATTATGAATATTTTTAGCTCTATTAGCATATCTTAAAGTGGACAAAGTTTCCATGTAATCTCTACTTGCAGGACCAATACAAGCTATCATTAAAGTTTTTGTATTTCCACCTAATGAATCCTGAAAGTAAATTTTAAGACATTTTTTAAATATTTTATTATATTAATATTTCTGACCTGTAAAAGTCTAGTAAGTTTTGAATCCCGATAAGGTATGTGTTTTGCCTTCCCATCTACCAAAGCAGATATAACATTTCCAAGGGCACTAAGTGACAAATTGATTTTAGTTGCTTCTTTCAGTCTTTCACCTGTTGCTCCTGTTTTGGTTTGTCTTTCTGAACCGGCTAAATCCACTAAATTTAATCTACCTAAAAAATTATTATATTGTATAAATACCAAACTAACAAAGCCGATAGTCTTGTGGAGGAACATAATGACAGAAATAAGTAGGTACTTCACACATTGCTTCTCCTCCCTATGTGAACACATTTTGACACTTCTTCGAAGAACTTAAAAAATTTGAATAAATATTTTCTCTTTTTTTTCTCAATTTTTATGAAATGTTCTGATTCCTTAATTTCTCCATCTCTGACCAAGTTTTTTGTTACTCTTGAATTTTACTTTTGTTTAGATTATGAAATTGTGGTTGATTCTTACAAATAATAAATTAAATAAGATTCAACGCTATAGAAACAAAATTACAGAAGGGACTACAAAATCTATTAACACTTTTGGGTAAAACAATTGACGCGTATAATTTTCTTGTCTTACCTTTCTTGATATTATCATTATTATTTACATTACTTATGTGCTCTATACTAATTGAAAATATACTATGAGATCTTGAGCTGTTCTGGTTCATAAGAGTGGCTCCAATCATTCTGCTTTTAGAACCAAGGTTCAAAAGACGCTCACATTCTACTGCGTTTTGCACTGGTAGCAAAGATAAACCTATTAAAATAAAAAATATTGTTATAATTTCTAACACAACTCATGTCCATTTGCATCTAAATCCTAACAGTTTCGTTAGCTTATTGAGAAATACATTTGGCAATACAGCAAAAGTTAGTGAATTTTATTTTTCGATGATTGTCAGAATTGAGAATTTGCCAGCTCAAACTGACAAGTGACAAGACACATCATAACCTCAGTTTTTGTTAATTTGTACAGTTGGAAGAGGCGCTGAATCATTTTAAAGGGTTGTTTGAAAACGAGAAACGCAAAACCCATCGTTTGAACACTGATGCTAGAGGTACTGTAGCAGCAAAGCTCAAGGGTTGCTACAAAACCTGTAAATTCCGGATAAAATGGAGGAAAACTGGTGGCGCTAGTATAGCTAAAGAGTTCAAAAGTATAGGGGTAAATTATTTTAGGCTATGTACATGGAGGGTTTATTTATTTCCATTATAAGTGTAGGTAACCTTTTATGATTAGTTTTAGCAAATTTGAAGGAAAACATCACCGTTCGTTTAAATTATATTTAAATGTTCTTACTCACCGGGTACAGTCACCCCCTCATTGGGAGTTTCCTTAAGAGTTAATGGGGAGGGTGTTTTATCAGGGGGTAATAATAAATCTCTGAAATGGAACAGAAAAAATTTAAATTGGATACAATTTGTATAGGTTATTGTTGATAACTATAGATAGACCATTCCAGAATGGTGTCGGCCATATTGTGTTGGAGGACACATTTTCATATAAACAACGGATAATAACAGTTAACAACTAGTTCTTAAATGTTTCTCAAATACCACCGTTTTGTATTGTTGTTAGGTGTGGACTGCTGGGAGAGATAGAAGGTTAGTGTGCCTATATATATATCCGTCAATTTTTGTTGTATAAAACACAAACAAACAAAGGTTCAACCACAACTAATCGATTCGGCAGCACAATATGGTCGACCTGTCAAAGTCATGTGTTCTGGAATGGTCTTTTATACAGGTTGAGCCAAAGCTATGGGAACATAGGCTAAGGGCAGATTGTTTGGAGCAAAATATGGCGATAGGACCGAATAAGCCTCAATGAAATACTGCTGTGGAAAAAGATAACGCCCTTTTTTGAATTTTTTGCGAATAATTTCACTGTATAATGTTATCATACTCGGTACAGATAAGCCATCATTTAATACAGCGAATATTATTGTATGTACTATTTTACATTTTGGTACAGGGGGCGCCACGCCCTTATAGCCTATGTCCGAATAGCTTCCACTCTCCATGTATAAAGCAGCTATCTGAATGTGAATTCCATTGAATA
>CAJUYI010000109.1:0-20452 GCA_910591695.1 Galerucella pusilla
ACACAAAACTAAATTCAAACAATAATCATTGAAACTCGAAGCTTACATTTTCATTTTATTATTCAAACAACTATACGCTGTATCTCTTTCACTCTGTAAAGACATCTTTTAACTGCAATATATAACCATTTAGCAGTGACTGGGTCAGTGTATTGAAGGTCTGACATTACAACTTTATTAACTGAGATAAGTTCCCCAGCCATGTTTACATTAGTACATAAGGTAAATCAAATTCATACATATGAGAGTGTACCATATTCTCTAACAATCCACTTATACTCGTATAAGTACCTACCCAGACATTTCATGTACCATTTATTTATGTGTGATGACACAATAAAATGTACAGGGTGATAATAATATAAACAAAAACGTTTTTAACAAAGTTTATTTATATTATCAAGAGTTATTTTCATGAGAAAGGAATCGAAACATTGAAAAATTGACACTTTACCAAGATTGGTCTTTTATATATATAGGTAGTTCTAGGAAAAAACAGTTGATAACTTATTTTTAATCCTTTGGAACCAGTTTTGGAAGCTCTTGTTGACTGCATCTTCCTTGGTGGTTATGAAAACAACGCATTTTTGACAGTAATGTCTCAATTTAAAAACAATTATTGACGAGTTTCCGTCAGAATGATGACGTCCCACGTAGCAACTTAAATTCTATAAGGTTTGTATAAACAGCTACAAGATATGTCTTATAGGATACTTAAATTCTTCTAACAGTCTACAAAACAATTATATGATCCTTATACAACTGAAAAGGGCCCATTTTTATACAACTGTTTGGTTGTATAACATTTCTATTAAAAGTTTATACAACTCTTATATGACTTTTTTATAATCATTTATACAGCTACTATAAAATGATTTAATAATGTGTCATGTAGTCACATCTATAAAATGGGATTGAAGCGGCACTATGAAGGTCTTACAAAATGGTTGTATAATGCAATATATTTTTTTATAATGCTGTTATTTCGAGCACAATGGCAACATTTTGTCATCTAGCAGTTTATAATAGCATTTCATTTTTTAGTGAAGAATATCGGAACCAAATTATATTTCAACTTGAACGTGCATCATTCATTTGTAGAAATGGAGATTTATCAAAACGACTTGGGCCGCTTGGGCGGACATCGATAGTCAACATTATAATTTCATTTCATTTAATACAAAAATTTTCTTCAAAAAACAAAATTATCGCAACAAAAGGCTTAACAGAAATAAAAAGTCCTTAAAACAACGCTATTCGACTATTATACAACAATTCAGTCCTCTTGGAATTCCATTTTGCTAGTTTGGCGTTTTATAGGCGTGCCAACTACGAAAAATTTAGTATATTCTGGAGTGAAGCTGTTTGCAGGTCTACGTTTTACAGAAAACTAAGATTTGGTACCTAGAAAGAAGGAAGTTTTTTGGATGCAAACCAGAGTAACAAAAGATATCTACTTAATTTTTCATTTGCAAAGTTCATAGACTGTAAAAACAAAAGTGAGACTGGTTGAAATACAATGGCTGGAGACCATCGAAATTGAGATATATAGAGGTCAAAAGAGACACATAGGAGTAACGAATTGCAGTTTGAAGTTTGTGTCGGTGATACCCGGAGCAGAGTTACCATTCTGATTGCCTTAGATTAGGTTAGGTTTGTGGTGAGTGGGTCTATGAGGCCCTCCACTGCGATTGGCAAGAGTCTATTGTGGCTCACACCTATTCAGAAAGCTGATTAGTTTATTTGGTGAATAATATTTAAGGTCCGAGGGCGAGAGAGAGACCTTGCCAAACATCAGATACCTGGTACCGAGCCACGGCAGCACAGGCTCAAATTATATGCTCTGCTGTTCCATCATCTTCCAAACAAAGACGGCAAGTCGGATCTTCCTACAGTCCAATTTTTAGATGACAGTGGCCTGTTAGAAAAAGTAGGTTATGCCTCCTATAGTCTAACATTTGCTTGGAGACATTCTTCGAAGGACGGGGGTCGGGGGACGGGGTCGTAGGGGTCGTAGTTTCCATATTTAAATTTAGTATGTAGAGTAGTTATCTTTATCATGTGAAATGTAAAAAAATTTTGATTGTGTGAAAATATTGAAATGACAAAGCAAAAATAATATCATGACCACCTGTGATTGAAAAATCATGTTAAGGAAACACAAAAATATCTCATAAAGCCGGATAATTTTCACAAGGTTAAGGATTTGTCTAGCTTCCAACTTTCTGTATCAGTAAATACAATTTTTTTTAATACGGAAAATATTTTGTATCAATAAATGCAATAAACGATTCTATAATCTAAACAGTGATAAGAAAATACACGTCGATCTATGATATATTTCCCCAGAAAACGAACTTGACATTGACAGTGGATGCTCTGATTCAGTTCAACGTTTCTGTTTGTTTGTTTATATTGCAGTTAACGTCTGCAAACCAAACTGTGAATTTTACGATTAGCAAGCAATACGCCAACCAGTCTCAATGATTTTATTTAAAGTGCTTTTAAATCAAACGGATTTTCAAGGGATAAAATGAAAGTATAAAATGCAATACGTACCTAATGATTCAATAAATATACACTGGGCGTGAGAAAATTTGGCAACCAAAAATTTTACACTATCAAAAGTGATTCCATTACCATGAGCTTGAAATTTTAATATTGAATTTGAAAATATACAATATACATATACATTTATAAATGTGAAGAATTTGTAACACAATAGAATAGAAGGTGTCAACCGGTGTCAAAATGTAACTCCATACTTAATAAACATTTTGGTTTCTCATTCACGTTATTATCTCCATTAATAAATGTTATATCCTTTTAAAGGACCTACCTGTATCCTATGTGAGTGTTCCATTTGAGCATGTTATCTAAATATACTCCAAGGTATGCTAATTTATATTTAACATGGTAATTTTATAAAAAAACTGAGCCTTTTTTTCGTTTTTGTTTTATTTGGTATGTATGTATCTGTATCTGTAGAGTAGGGAGGGTGAGTGTAGGCTCACAGCACTTAGGCCACATTGTACATCCTCCCGAGGAGTTGTCCTCCTAGGTCATCGTCCATCCTGTCCTTCCCAGGAAGATGGACAGGTCACTAGGAGACATCCTTTATATCGGCAGGTGTAGGCCAAGACTCACCGAACACACACTCTCTTATTGACGATAACTCCGGACACTCGCATAGGACATGCCTGACAGTTTCATCTTCTTGTTCCCACATCCTGCATAGAGGTGTGTCTACTAGCCCCATAGTATGGAGGTGTTTCCTTAGTTGACAATGGCCAGTCAGAAATCCTACTGTTAAACGTAGGTTTTTCATGGTCATAGCCAAATATTTCTTTGGCGCCAGCTTCCCAGGGTCGCCCAGGGTGATCCTGGCAAGACTGCATTCTTTGATTCCATCCAATCTCTTAAGGGATTGGGCGTGGGTGTAACGTTTGGCTAGTTCCGCAATTGTCGAAGTCGTTAGGGACGTAGGTGTTACTGGGTCCTAAATTTTTTAGTCCAACCGCTTCCCTGACTAAAGAGGCGTTACCTAAATCTATAACACGTTGTCTGTTCTAGGTTAATAGTGCTTGTCTACTATCAGTGCAGATTGTTATGTTTTTGCCAGAAATTCCTTTTCTGGTTAGTTCTTTTGTGGCAATTGTAATACCAGCCAGTACTGTTTGAACCACGCTGATATGTTTCCCATTCCCCACTTAATCCTCAGTCTTGGTGCTCCACATCCTGAGCCTTCTTTCATTTTTGAGAAATCTGTATATATGCGTATTGCATTTGCAGCACCTGACTCTGTGTTATGTTTTATTTATTTTGTATTCTGTGGAGTTTATTAAACACAAACCTGGGTATGTATGTATGTAAATTGAAGTAATTTTCTCTATTCAGCTCCAGAGGAACGTCTCAAATGCCAGTAGTTCTTTTCCTGAAGAAATTATAGAAAATTCGCATGAATCACTAGGGGTCACTCCTAACTCCCATCAAAACAATGAATCAAAAACTTGCGTAGATACATCACGTGCATAATGCGGGGATGCGACATCTTGTTTGTAACCAAGTACCAGGTACCTGGTAAGTTAGGAACTTTTGTTCACAGAAAATGCAAATAACGTTCCCCTGTAAGATTTTTCTCCGTTTTCTGATGGTTGGTTGAGTAAGACTTTCAGTCATCCAGTAAGGATCATCTATACTCCAGTATCCACAATTTTGACGATTGACTAAAATATTTAGGCAAAATGTAGCCTCATCGGAAATCATAATTTGTTCAATAAAACAAGGTTTGTGGTTACATAAATCCTACAAAATGTCTTTCAGATTACGTAATACTGACTGTTGAGATATGCTTGTGTCAGCTGCAATTTGACGTGAAGTACCAGTTTCTCTAAATTTTTTCTCAATTTTAAGGTTGATAGATCTGTCTGAGAAATTTGCATTAAGCAAATCGCATACCTGTTGCTGAGATCCCCTTTTATCCCCACATCCTTTCCGATTCCTTAGTCTTTTCTCACCGTGTAAGAACTTATTTCAGCAATTACATGTTCTTTTGATAAACCTATTACTCTCTATCTAATAAAAACGGGGATGGTTTTTATTTTAGTTCGTTTATCAGAGAAGATAAGCCGGATCCAAGTTCAATCGTGTGAATTGCGAAAAATATGTTGAAAAAAAATTAGTTCTGCTATAAACGTCTAGCTGACTGTCTCCTTAATTTTTTTCTGTGTTTAATCAAGCTTTAAACTCTATCTTTAGTGCTTTTTTTTCAAATAAATTATCAGTACTTTTTGGAATAGTGGCTAGGTCGTGGAATTTCTGGTGTTTGCACCAAAACAAGATCGTAGATATGATTGTGATGAATTTTTAACATGATTGCGGCTAACCTAAAGAGGATTGTTTTCAAGATAAGAACTTTTATTGTGATTTTTATGGTGGGTAGTGATTTATAGGTGAGATAATTAGTCTATTTATGATTTAGTTAATTTTAATGTCGTTCTAATTGCAGCCGTGAAGTAATTGAGGTTTAAGTGAATATTAATTAGCTTCTTCCTCCCCATTGTTATTAAATTTGATCAATTAAAAGTTTGTTTAGTTGAAAAGGCGGATATTTTTTCTTATTTCAACGTCTAAGTCATTTGTTTGACACTTATTCTTTTAGTATTTGTATTCCTTCGCTGATCATTTTAATAGGATTGCAAGAGATCGAATAAAATAGAGCAAAATAACTTAAAAAGTAAAAGCTATGACCCCAAACGCTGTTTATATATAAACTCCCCTTTCTATTCTCAGTAGATTAAGATTATCCTATCTTAGGACAGATTTACAATACAGTTTCCAAGCTGTTCATCCTGTATTAAGGGTTCTTTCATTGAAAATTGTATACAGACTACAACTGAAGATTTCTGTTAAATAGCTGGTTGGAAATAAAAACGCAATTGAGATGTAATTTATGTATTTAACGATAGTGACACAGTACCAACTATTATTTAAAACTTATTAAGTATTATTTATTGGCTACAAGTGATAGAACACATTTTTGTAGATAAATTAACTGAATGAATTCATCAAGACTTGCACTCCTAATAAATATTAGCTTTATATTAGTTTCTCTTAGTTTCACAATTTTATATATGGTGGGCTTGTTTAATTGATGTTCATAAGAATATTAGTATTTAAGGGTAAAGTAGGTACATTCAATAGCCTTCTTGGTGTGCGTCATCGTTTGACATATAGCTAACCTTAAATTTTATACATAAAATCATCAGGATCGTTTTCAGCCAAATTCGAAAAGGCTATGAAATTTATAATTATCACCAGCTTCTTTTTCTAACTGAAAATACTTGGGAACTTTCAAAATGCTGATGTTTTTACATGTATATAGGCATATTTTTGTATTATTTAAATAAATATAACAATAAGATTAATATTCACTTTTCATAAATAATAATTGACAGTTAACAACAAAGTACAGACCTGACGAGAACTGTCAGTGGAACATTAGAAAAATACGTGAGACACATTGCCGCTAGGAAATGTACGTCTGTATCCTATTTTGAATAATGTAATTTCTACTGATTGATAGGTTGCGCTTGCGCGTATTCTGAACATCAACTAATCAAATTTCTTAAGTCAAAGATTAGGGTTAACATTTAAACGATTCATTATTGTGATATTTTGATTAGGATTAATCACAGACCTGCCTTTTTTTCGCATTTCTTCCAACGTAATATGTTAGAAGTACTTTAACAATCGATGACGCACACCAAGAAGGGTATTATACGAACTCTAATAAATTTCAGTCACAAATAAAATTCTCACCACATTTCATGAAAATATGTTTGGAAGAAATAAAAACGAAATAGTTATTTTCATTCTCCCCCCTACGAAAATATATTTTTTTATTTTAATTAGGCAAGCGAAAGCGAAAATAAAACACGCTAGGTTATCGGTAGCTAAGTATGAAAAACTTTCGTGCCCTTGACGACGAACAAATAAAATGTCAGATTACTTGATTGGAAATTAAATGTAAAACTACAATAGGTTACAAGCATAAATTTTGCTATTAGTGGGAATTGACGCTTTATAAGGTCTCCTAACACCTTGCATGTCTATTTTTTTGGAAAAATATAAACTTTACTCCTAAAACGACTTCAAAAATCATAAAATTTGAAAGTCCGCCAAAACGCGCTTTACGTCATAAAGATGGCTGTCCCATGGAGTGACGTAGTTAAATTTGTTGACGTTCAAAAATTCGAGCAGCATAAATGAGTCTACTTTGGGCAAGTTATCAGTTTGTGCTTTTACAAAAACTTCGCTAGCCATATCTTTACTCACAATATATCAAAGAATCGTCACTGAACACTGAACTAGTGAATAAAATATTTTCTTTCAAAAGTTTCAAAATATACTATTATTATTAATATTATCCTATTATTAGTTATTTTTGATATAAACTTTACTATAATAAATTAATATCTAAGCAAAATACGAAATATGCGTGTACTCTATTATTGACAATTTGTTGTATGTTCCTGAAATATTTAAATGTTCATAGGCTTGATTGTAACGGTCTTTAGATTTTTCCGGTAACAAACTTCTGCACGCAATAATTACTGCTTCTTCAATAGAATTCATTTATAACTAGATTCTAGCCAAATATTAAACTTAGGTAAAAGATGTAGACAAAGTAGTATTTCAGCTGCGGCGTCCACAACATTTTTTAGACGACGCATAAGATCCAAAACTTTTTCAATTACACTGAGGAAAGAAAATAAATAATAAAGAATTATAAACATTTTATTCATTGAACAATATAATGTACTTAATGATATTTGCAATGTCAATATTAACTCATCAAGTATTTGCAAAAAGTAATGTTGATTGTACCTCCAGGACAATTATTTATTTATTGGATTGGATGCAGATGGAATATGTATATATCTCTACCCAGAGCGTACCGAAAGAATTTTGCAGTACGGAACTGTCACTTTCACTACATGGAACACTCAAAACGCAACTTTCGGTATGTAAATGAATACAGAACGAGCAACATTCAGATGGCGTCGTCTAAAAACTACAATACTTGTTGAAAAATATCAATAATTAAACCACTATGATACTGACTTTTTAAATCAATTAGCCTCAGGAACCACGAATACCCTTAAGCATTACAAATGATGAATTTTAAAACAAAAGGTGTACACATGAAAAAAAATCGTGACATTCGATGCAGATTCGAGTGTAAATTGTTACATAAGGAGTGCAGGTGGTTAAGTTTGATGGTTAATTATAATATCATCAGTGTACTTACCTATATTTAATATTAATTTTTTTCAAACTATATAATTAATTATAAAATTTATTTATAAACCAACTGTTATAATATATCTAAAGCTGTAAAAATTGCAAGAATGTTTCTTCTACTTAATAGATTTAGAGTTTGAGTGGAGCTTCAAAAGTAGTCAGTCATTAAAAGATGATATAGTCAAAAGCGCTTTTATCGTGCGGGTTCAAAGGTCACTAACCATATGTATGAAATCGGAAGACACAGAGGTTACCAAAATGTGAGATCACAAATATACCCGGAGAACATAATGA
The DNA here is from genome assembly GCA_910591695.1 of Galerucella pusilla. Taxonomy (NCBI): domain Eukaryota; kingdom Metazoa; phylum Arthropoda; class Insecta; order Coleoptera; family Chrysomelidae; genus Galerucella; species Galerucella pusilla. Next base: position 8,101 of record CAJUYI010000109.1, read on the forward strand.
TGGTTGATGTTTCCTGCACACTGGTTGACGAATTTCCACTTTTTCATTCATTATTGAAATAATCTATCAGATTTAGTACCATTTTTTTGCTTGAGGATACAAAATACCGGAAAATTGCTTCTTATTATTCATATTGTCACTTTGTAGAAGTGACATAACTGACATTTAAATAAAAACTTCGCTGGTTAGAGAAAACAAAAACGGTGAGTATGTCCTTGTTGAATCGTATGGCCTGCATTTGACTATAGTTACAATTAGCTGAAGTTTGTTCAAAATTTAAAAGTCTTCGTAGCCTTGCCGGCTTTTTCCTTTGAACAGCATATTTCTCGAATATTCCTCAACTTCTTAACTCATTTAATGCATTTCAACTCAAGTTACTACATGAATTTTCCAGTCCATCCTACATCTCGTGTGCTTATTACTTCATTTTCGTGTTTTTATTTGACGAGTCCGTCTCAAAGGTGCCAACAGTTAGGTACACTAAATTTTCACCTATTCTCAATGAAATAGCAGGTGAGGGTTTTTGAAGAACGCTTCTCTCCGAAGACCTCTTTCCCTGTCTGCCAAACAAATAGATGGATTTTCGGCAATCACTCATTCGAATTGCACAAAAGTTCCTTGCTTTTACAGCTGCATTTAGTCGCGAAACACTTCCTTTTGCAGTTACAACGTATCAGCCTTGCCCTCCACTTTTTGAATTAGCAGAAGCTGCTTCCTTAGCGACATTTCTTTTGTTGAAACTTCGTCCATGGAAAGTAACTTTTCTTCACAAATTACGAGCTGATTACGGGTGAAAAGCTGCTTCAATGTACCATTTTTGTTAGCTAATCTATAAAAGTCTGAATCCTCTATTCCAACAACAACCGCTAACACAGATCGAGGGTCTGTACGACAACGGTCGACATCAGGGACTTGAATTCTTACGGTATCACCAATTTGGGCAGGAGGAAACTATTTTTTTGCTTGAAGTAGAAGATTCTCTTTTGCAGCTACTATTTTTAAAGAAATTAGCTCGCGTTGTTCAGTCAGTGCTTGAGATGAAGATGTGTTAGGTAGCGGATCAGTCATTGCTTGAGATGAAGATGTGCTAAGTGGCGGATCAGTCAGTGCTTAAGATGAAGACGTGCCGGAGCTGGAACCGTCTAAAAACTTGTCGCGACCTGCAGTGTCCGAGGTTCACCGGACCTCATTTGTAATTATCGACATATACCGGTGAAAGTCCGAATCTATAATATAATTAAGAAATGTTCGGACTTTCACCCAGGCATTTGACATTTATCGACATCCACCGGCGAATGTTGACATTCACTACTTTCGGTCTTTCACGGTAACATATACACAAACAAAGACAGAAAAACCATTAATCGTCTGTCTCTTTCTCTCTTACTGGAGTTCAAACGGACATTCCTACTTACAGAGGCTTGTTGCCTCTATATGTAGTATATCTATGTTCTCAAGCTTGTTCGAACAAACCTATTATTTCCAGGTTTATTCACGACTTGTTCTATTTTATCTTCAAGGTACCAGTCAAGTATTTCATATACATAACCTTTTTTCATTCTCATCCTCTCCCCGTTCAATAGCAGCCTACACCGGCACATTTTCGGTATATCTACAAAAATGGTTGGCCTTTTTTTACTTTTAAATTGAAATATGAATTCAATATTTTTTCGAATATTTTAGAAAAAAATTGTTGCCTAGTGATAGACAAATGGTAAATAATATAAACCAGTTATTAAATAACAAATAGAGTGTTTCATACAACAATTATTGTTAGAGTTTGTTTAATTTAAAAAATTGATAAGATAAGAAACCGGTAGGTGTAATGCATACATTATACATACCACCATTTTACTTAGCGTGATCCTTTTCATGGAGAATTACATTTTTTTCAAACATTGTAAACAACGAAATTTGATTTGGTGGAATAAAAGCAAATAAACACTCGAAATTTTTCCAGTCTGCTGTAAATTATTGTAATCATCAAGCTTTGACGAGTGATATTTTAATTCACCTATTTAATTTTATCAGTTATTATATACCATTATATCAATGTTCAACCAATCGGTATTTTTTTTTTTGGTTTCGTTAAATAAACAGACAAGGTCAAGTATTCTGACATTAATATTTAAATATAGAAAAATGGCTCCGCCCAGCAAGTAGGATAAATAAAGGAAGCAATTTAATGTAGTAAGGCGGAGACAGACGGATAAATTCTAGTTATAATAAATAGTATATTATTCAACAAGAAAATAATGAAAGTTGCGCTTATGACCAGTGAATATGCCATTATAAGCGAGTAGAATACTATATTTTGTTCACTACCTTTAATTACCTGTTTGAATGAATTTACTTTTTCTCTGATTTCTCCAATTTATTAAGGAATTATAGGCACTGGTGAATAATGTACGTCGTTATACCATGATATTGAAAGTTCTAAAATGATGAACAAATAGTTTATTATACACCAAGGTGGTGAAGACTATTATTATCGACCGAGCGGAATAAGGTGCGAGGCTTATAAATGTCTTCACCACCATGGTGCATAATTTTTTCACTACTAGCCGAATTTAAGGCAAAAATTAAAAATAATTCACAAACGCACCCCCAGAAGCGTTTACCCCAACGAGGTAAAACAAAAAGAGAGAACATAACAGTATACCAAAGTGGCTTCTGAATATGGCCGACTTCCATTGAAACGTAAACAAACCAGAGGCGTACATTAAATAATTCAATTAGGGGGAACAAAAAACTCTCATATGCATCTTTTTAAGGTGGTATATACCTATTGGATAAAAGCATCTTCTGTAAGTTCCTTGTGGCATTACTTATTCTTTTTTCTCTTATTCTTTTGGGAATCGAACCACAATAATGTTTTTTTATTTTTTATTTCGACGTTTCGGTAGCGTTCCAGCTACCGTTGTCAAGATTGACTAGTAATAAAATTAATAAAATAATTTTTGGTGCCTATCTGACACAACGAAAAAATATGACAACTAGACAATCAATAATATTTTAAAGTTTAAGACTACAAAACAAATTTTATTAAGGTCCATTCATAGTAGATCACACCTCTGGTAAAATGTGAAATAAAATATTTTATTTTATGACATTCTAACGATATGATAGTCTACTAGAAATGGAATCCAGCGAATTACACGCTCCAGGAACGGTTTTCATTGGGATAGCGCTTTTTTTAGCTTATTTTGGAAATGTTGTTAATAAAACGCGTTTGTTGCTACTTTTTTGAGTATGATCATTTTTGTTTTCAAAACATGTATAACTCAGTTTGGTGATTTTGTGTATTGAAGTTTGTATCGATTAACAACTATTCCAATGATAAATCATAAGAAAACCTGGATAAAAACTTATGATGCTATCCTGATAACGCAGGTAATTGATTATTGGAAATTTCTCTTTCTAACATTGGTGACCAAAACTATTGTACAACTCAATATCAACTTGAATTTATACTGATACTCATAAATGACCTTTCTAATACCGAAAATCACTATTTTTTTAATGTGGTTCTTCAAGAACACAAGAGTTGATGACTAATGTCACTAATGTGGCTTCTCAATATGGCGACCTCCGCCGAAAGTTGGTTTAATCACTACCACGCTTCACCTCCCTCCTTTTTCTTTTACCTCGTTGGTTTAACCCGTCGTCTGACTGACAAGTATACTGTCATTTTTTATTTATTTATTTTATTTATTTATTTAATTACAATATCCTCGGGCAAGCTCAATTACAGGATAAGGACAAACACAGAATAATAATGACAGATGAGAAAAAAAATAAAAAAATAATACAATGCAGTATTAGGGAAAAAAGTATGCACTCATATACAGCTAGGCACTCACAAAAAGAGACTTACACAAACATTATATGCGAAGTGAAATGTTTCCTATGAATATCCCTATTATTTGTGCAGAAAATATCTATGTTTAACTCAATCGAGGAGTATTCAATAAGTTGGTTTAATGGTGAAAATTTGTGAGCGTTTGTCCTATGTGGTAGTTCATAGCAAAGGCTATTTGTTCTAGAATTTGTTCTAGGGGCTCTGAAATTTAGTAGCGATACAATAATATCACATTTAAAAATGTAATTAATCAGTTTTCGATATATTATGAAAGTACTCGTTATGTCATCAGTCATTTTTGGTTGAGCGCGAATATTAAACTAATAACATTCATATTCATATAATTTTATCTAGATAGGTAATTTCAACCATCAAATATATTAAAGACAATCTCCTAGGTATACAAAATTATATTGCACAAGTTTTTGTTGAACTACTATCCCTGAATTCTCAAAATACTGGAATTTGTCCATTATTAACCTAGAAAAAATTATTAACCACTAATTAAGAAATTCAACTTCTCAGTTGGCTAGAAGAAGCAATAATTGTCATCTTCACAGCTAGTAGTGGAAAAAAGTAAATGGTTATGGTATAAATTTTATAGCTATACTTTTTTTTATAATAAATGTCTTTGTAGACATGTTATTTTTTTATTTTTTATAAAAAGTACAACCGTTTCTCATAAATTTTACTTTCTACAAAAGATTCGCATGCTGACAACCATAAAAAATTTATAATTTTTGCGCTATAAAATACTATACCATGATTACCAGCATTTACCTTATCAGCTCCTACATGCTGCTAAATATTAATACATCCATAAATCAAGAACCTATGTGTCCATAAAAATAAAAAACCATCCCCGTCTGAAACACTTTTTACAGGGTCATTTCTGGAATCACACTAACATTAAGGAAGATTTAACGATTTAAAATAAACTAAAAATTCATCACTGATACAGTCCTAAGAACTTTTAGTTGATTGAAATTCAATGAAAAACGGTCGAAAGAGATGATTCGTATTTATGGGGTATATAAAAAATAGCGCCATTAACTGAAGTACTTATTAGAAAAAATCAAAATTATTGATTGGGTAGATTACATCGTGATCTGTGCCAACACACATACTTCTTGAAAGCCAAAATCTCAATGCTGACTAAAGGTCTGATCTCGCAAGCATCACAGAAGGAGCGGGTAAACATACAACACGGCTCCTTTAACTGGCGCATGACTCAAGACTTTGCCAAATTTAGTAGTAACATAAAAATATTGAAATAAATATGTAAATATCAGAAATATAAACCAAAAAAAAAACCAAGAAAACCCAGGCCCAAACCCAGTTAATCAAAGTGTAACTATGTATGGAAATATCAGAAAATAAGAAATAAAAAACTAAAAAAAAACAAGAAAACCCAGGCCCAAACCCGGTTGATCAAAGTGTAACTATGTATAAAAATATCAAAAATAAGAAATACAAAACTAAAAAAAAAAAATTCACATCTGTAGATTATAATTATTATAATAATATGTACTCACCGATGAAAAGTAATTTATAAAGCGTCGTTTTCAGCAGTCTTTGAACGTCCACAAGCACTACAACTAACCATTGTCTTAAAAACTATATTTATCTAATTCCGCTATCAAATGTGACACTTTCTGTCACTCCTTGACGTTAGGTAACGTCACATTTTTCATAACCTTCATATATCAGTTATGAAAAGTATCTAGTTATGTTAAAACTTTACGTAACTGTTTATGTTTCAACATAGAGATACCACATGAGTTTCAAAGAATAATTTATTAATTAGGTAGGTACTGTCAAAACTGACAATTATTTCATTATTTAAACTGTACAATTAACCCATTATTTTAATTCAATAGTATTTTGAGATTTATAAACATTGAAAACATTATTCAGGACACAGTTATATTAAAGTAAGTCAATTTTCTGGGTGAATACATCATAGTAACAATACTTCTAACACCATTTGATTCCACTTCAATATTTTCATTGTAATTGAAGATTTTATTGAATATTATGAAAGCGCGGAATTAGATAAAACGTACGTAAACACGTTATGAAGAGAGCGACATTGTTCAACACGCGTAATTTGCAGAACTCGCTAGCGCTCGTTTTGGCAAATATTACGCTTGTTGAACAATATCGCTCTTTTCATAACTAATTACGTAAATATCTATTATATCACTGAGAGTATTATATAACGTAACTGAAAAACCAACTTAATCTTAGAAAATCCTATTATAAACTAAAACATCTGAGTTAGTAATATAACATAAATATAACATAAAAGCCAACTTTTAAACAGCGACCAAACTTCCTTACTACTTTATGTTCTAAGGTGAGAACAGACCTTAATTCATTCATTAGTTGGGTTGTTTTCAGTAGCCCAGGTACTTGAACTGAATCTTTTGTAACATTTCCCATGTTATCCACTTCTGGAATAGTAGCTCAGTGTCTTCTATTTAAGTTTGACTGGAATGATTACCATTTGCTGCAATTATATTATTTTTTATCCAAAGTCTTTCCTCCTGAGTTTTTGTAAGATCTAGTAGAAGCAGAGTATGTTATAGGTGTTTTATCATAGAGTTCACATCTTCCGCACAAAGATTCACTAACTTTGCCCATTTTGTCCAGATGTTTCCTCATGGAGCAGTGTCCAGTCACCAGGTCGATAACTGTCTTCAAATCTCTCTTACCCAGTTTCCATAGCCTGGATGAGGAAGTCCTTGTCTACCTTGTTCAGTAAACTCTTTGCATCGAGGTGCCCTTTGAGGTTAGTTGGGGTCTTCTGAATCTGTAGAGTAGGGAGGGTGAGTGTAGGCTCACAGCATCCTCCCGAGGAGTTGTCCTCCTAGGTCATCGTCCATCCTGTCCTTCTCAGGAAGGTGGACAGGTCACTAGGAGACATCTCCTTTATTTATAGTTGGGGTCTTATTGCTCTATGTACTTGTAGAAATAAACTACAGTAAAAACGATAAAAGAATAGGTACTAACAATTCTTGAACCGGTTTCAGAAATGCACGTCTTTAAATTCCAGTGAATCTCCCTCTACATCTGCATACTAGTGCATAAAATAGTCCCCAAACGTTGTTACTATAAAATTATACGAACGTTTTTGCGTAGGGGTGATACTATCGCAAAGTAAGACATAAATTAGTTAGGCCTTTCGTTTTTTGGAAGCCGCGTAGAATACTTAGTTAGATATACAAAAGAGATAATGATTTGATACCACACATTGCTAAACTGTATTAATTTTTGCTAATGAAACACTTCCTGTTATGGTCAAAATAAAAGTATAGGGTATTGTGTTCTAAGTAATATTTTTAAACTAATTTTTGTTCTATAACATTAACTTGCTTATATCGTATACATTTTAAGTCGTGAAATGTTAATATAAAAAGCAGGCTGGTCAGAGATGGAAAATGTTTACTTTGTTTGTATATAAAATCAGAAATCTGGGAAGTAGGTGGGCTGTGGAGATTTTTTGTTATAGGAATGACCCATTATCATTTTTCACGGGCAATCACCTTCTTCATTTTTTCGCTTGGATTCAAAAACATGTTAAAAACGCGATGTATTACTAAAAATACTAGGAATCCCAAAGAAGCTCAGGGAATTAGTGGAAATGATCCTACAATACACTAAAAGGAAAGTGAGTTTCCAATGTGAAATATCAAATGAATTAAACATGAATAAAGGTGTAAAACAAGGCAGACTCAATTTCTCACACTATTTAACTTGATTCCATTTCAAGTAATGCAAACTTAAACGAGAAAAATATTATAGTGAACGAGACCCAGTTAATTGCTTATGCCGACGACTTCATCGTCGTGGCTAGAACTAAGAAAAATCTAATAAAAGCAGTAAAGAAGATAAATGCCGAGGCATACATATTCGGGCTACGTATAAATGAAGACAAAACAAGATACACATAGTTCCAAAAGTTTTGCATCACCTTCGTCGGATGCGAAGGAATTTTTTTGCGCTAACAATGTTTTGTTGGCTTGTTTATCAATGTTTACCATTTCAATATGTTCCATATTTTTTGCAATATACAGATGCTTACAGTTTTTTTTGTAAGATAACATTTTTAGTGCGATCGTTTTAACATTCAAGGCATTTGATTTTTACGATTTTAAGTGCAAACATGAATCGTCAAGTCATAAGTGAGATTGACCGTACAAGAATAGTGGCTTTAGTTGAAGAAGGTCATTCTCAAAGGTTCGTGGCAAACAGAGTTGGCGTTTGGCAAAGTGATGTGTCTCGTGTATGGAACCGGTATCTCAAGACCAATTCTCTTCGTGATAGACCTAGAAGCGGTAGAAGGCGTGTTACTAATCAGCGGCAGAACCGCTATATCCACTTAACTATCCTAAGAAACCCGACCATGGCAATACTAGCACTCCAAAGAGATATGAGACATGCGTTGGGAGTTCAAGTATCGATCTCGACATTACAAAGACGAATACTTGCGACAGGTTTGAGGTGTCGCCGACCAATAAGAGTGCCCAGACTACAACCTGAGCACAGAGTTCGCCGACTACAGTGGGCTAAAGAACACGCGGCCTTGCCTGAAGAATTTTGGAATTCGGTGTTTTTTTCCGACGAGACAAGGATTTGTTTGGTACAAGATAGCCATCGAATACGTGTGTGACGGGATCCAACGAGAGTTGCTCAGCTCGCCCCGTGCCACCCTTCAGAGGAGGAAGTGCTATGTTTTGGGCTGGTATCATGTTAAATGATCGCACAGAATTAATTCATGTGGAGGGAACGATGACTGGTGATCTCAGAGAGATAAGACATCCTCACGTGAGACCATGGCGCGCAACTGTTGGCAATTCCTTCGTTTTTATGGACCATAACGCCCGACCTTATTGGACCAGAACTGTAAATGAGTATCCTGAAACTGAAGGGATCAATCGTTTGAACTGGCCTGCCCTATCTCCTGACATGAATCCCATATAACATGCTTGGGACATGCTTGCCAGGGCAGTGGCAGTACGCAGAAATCCACCCAAGAGTGTACAAGAGCTTGGTCATGCAGCCCAAGAAGAATGACGAAATATTCCTCAACAGAATATCAATAATTTGGTAAACAGCATGGGCAGGCGACTTCAAGCTTGCATAAATTCTAGAGGTGGAAATACTCTTTATTAAAAGTACTCATGCAGGTTCTCACTTAACCTTTTCTTTAAAAAGAATCAATTTGTATTTAATTTATTTAATTTCTAAGAATACTTTTTATGTTTAAAGCAAGTTTATTATTGGATAATAAAATTTTTTGACAAATATACACTTTTTTCATTGAAACTAATTATTTGATTAATCCCTGATCCATTTTTGTAATGAACACATTTTTTTTTCGGAGATTTAGGGTGATGCAAAACTTTTGAATCTATGTTTATATACGAATGGGATAAGAAAAACAGAACAATGATACCCACTTCTTCTTCTTTTCTAGATCCTTTTGCCCTTTCCGGCGTTGGATGTGGATTCCATGACCTGTGCCCATTTCTCCCATGTCTTTATATCTCTTGCAAGGTTTTTCATTTCTGCTATGGTATTTTCTCTTTCTAAACCCATTTCTTGTATTTGGTCTAACCATTTCCTTCTAGGCCTACCCCTTTGTTATCATATTATTATGAATTTTCATTTTCACTCCCAAGTCTATATTTTTATGTCCAAGAATTGTTTTATTTAAAGATTAGTATATTTTTGTTGATTTATTTGCTCTGTTTGTTATTTCTGCATCTATTTCTCCATCTTCTGTCACTATACTTCCCAAATATTCAAATATTAATATGAATTTTGGCTCATTTCAACAATTAATTAATAAATTTAAAAAATCTATACAACATAAATATAAAACACGAGCAACCAATTATAAACACCGTTCTAAAATAACAGCGCTCAACGGGCGACCTCCCGTATAATATGCCAAATTAAATGCAAGTAAGGACGTAGCGACGTACTGTACCATCCAAGTCACCAGCGGCATCGGTGCTTTACGCGATAAATTCGTACGAGTAAAACATCTTATATTTTATTCTGTAATCTTTGCTTCTTGGTTTGAATCGCAATATTTTGAAGTGAAGATTGTACTGTACTTCTTTGTACAATTACTTACGGACCACCCCGTATAAGACTGAAATACTAGAAATGAACATATTGATAACAATACTTGGCCAAAGAGATGGATATAGAAATAGAAAAGGAAACAGGTAGAGCAAATATAGTTCGATATATAAACGCAATGAGATTGGAAAGGATGGGAAACTGCGGGAACAATAGGAAGACCACCAAGCAGCTGGGATCAAGTAGATGAAGCATTGAAAATCTGATACTGGAAAACAAAATGCAGAGACAGAAGAAAATGGAAAACTATAAGAAAAGAGGACAGGACAGATAATAGATATTTACGTAATTAGTTATGAAAAGAGCGATATTGTTCGACAAGCGTTATATTTGCCAAAACGAGCGCCATCAGCGAGTTCTGCAAATTACGCGTGTTGAACAATGTCGCTCTCTTCATAACGTGTTTACGTACAACGTTTTATCTAATTCCGCGCTTTCATAATATTCAATAAAATCTTCAATTACAATGATCATATTGAAGTGGAATCAAATGGTGTTAGAAGTATTGTTACTATGATGTATTCACCCAGAAAATTGACTTACTTTAAATAACTGTGTCCTGAATAATGTTTTCAATGTTTATAAATCTCAAAATACTATTGAATTAAAATAATGGGTTAATTGTACAGTTGAAATAATGAAATAATTGTCAGTTTTGACAGTACCTACCTAATTAATAAATTATTCTTTGAAACTCATGTGCTATTGAAACATAAACAGTTACGTAAAGTTTTTACATCACTACTTTTCATAACTGATATATGAAGGTTATGAAAAATGTGACGTTACCTAACGTCAAGGAGTGACGTAAAGTGTCACATTTGATAGCGGAATTAGATAAAATATTATAGTAGCACTGGTATAACAGGGTTGACCCACCTCGTTTATAGGATTAAACACAGCTCTATTGAGCTAGTCATAATCCCTCGGGATTAAACGCCACGATGATGATCCTAATTGACTCAAAGACTATTAGAATATATTGAAAAAATCCATTAATCTTAACCTTTTTCCTGTCTAAACTTGACCTATCCTAACGGTAACATTATAGTCTAATTAAGGTAACGGCATCGTAATTCCCGTTTCCGAAAAAGGTCAACTCGTTTTATTTATTTTCAAATTCCATCAATGCAACTTGTGCCGCTTATCAAAAAATATCTACACAATAAACCATATGGTATATCGTTTCTTCGTCAGACTGTACAAAGGGCCTTCAACATAAAGGGCACGTTCCTTGTATTTACTCACCCTATTAAGAAGCAGCTGGAAAAAAGCGGGCAGGTCATTCTGTTTATTAGGGAGGGATTTAAAAAAAGTATTGAAGAGGGGGTGGGTGGATTTTTATAGAAAATAAGAAGGTAGGGGTCGTAGGAGGAAGTAGGTTAAGGTGGGGACAAGGTCAAGAGTGGGAGAAAAAATGAAAAAAAATGGCGGGGAAGTTGAAGAGGTGATTCATGATAAACAGTTAGGGGTGTAGTGGGTAGTGGTTGAGTGTGTATGTGTTCGTTATTTTTTTACGGAGGGTGGTTTAATTTTTTAGGGATTATTTCTATTGAGAGGGTGAGTTGTTGTGTACTTATTAAGTAGAATTTTGAAGTATTGATGATTTTTACGAAGTTGTTAACATTTAGTAGAAATATTCCGATTCTAACACTATTCGTAAACATAAATTGAATGGGTAAACTGGGCGAAGAAAGCTGAGGCGTTTAAAATTGAGTTAGGCGAGAGAAGCTGTCAGCCTACACCTCAGCGTAAGTCGTAATCCGGAATGTGTTTAAATTAAACGAGATAAAATACAATAAACCAGTAGTAGGGCTTATTTTTCGTTCCGTTCTTCTATAGATTGTTTCAAAAAGTTCATAGAGTATATTTTTGATATAATAGGGTTTTACTCAAAATTATTTTACAATAATTTAATAGTAATATGAAAATTGCTTGTTTTTCTTTGTCGCCCACGTAATCTTACACGAATATTTTTTATTTGACGCTTGATTGGAAATCATAAATTGAAAAAAAGCTACTAAAACTATTGGGCGTAGGTAAATTGCGCACAGTGGTCAAGAAGTTTCCCAAATTTAAATTTGGGAAGGGTTCGTCAGGTAGTTGCAGCCAGGAGATTAAGTCTCTGTATAGGTAAATTGCGCACAGCGATCAAATTGTATCCTTAGTCTATAAAAATATCAGAAAATAAGTCATAGAAAACTAAAAAAACAAGAAAACCCAGGCCCAAACCCGGTTGATTGAAGTGTAAATGCAAAAACTAAACGAATCTATGTACTTACGCCTTAAAATAATCCTTTGAATCTCTGGTAACTTTTAAAATTCGTGGAATCG
>CAJUYI010000109.1:25452-53933 GCA_910591695.1 Galerucella pusilla
AAAAAATAAGAGAAAAAAGAACACGTAATGCCACAAGGAACATACAGAAGATAATATCTTTAGCAAGAAATTTATATGGGTAAAGACAAAAATTTTATTTTGTTCAGAATGTAATCCTTTCTATATTGGTCAAACAAGTAAAAATTTTAAAATTATTCTCAATAGTATTTTTAAATTCTCATAAATATTCTCATTAAATAGAAAAAGCTGCTCCATTTATATCCTAACATTAATAAAAGAAACCACGTGTTTATGCACTAAGCGCGCTCCGCGATCTTTCATTAACCGGTTATTTCAATACCTACCTACATCAAGCACAATAAATATACCTACGTATAACCGCATAACAAATAATGTGAATCACCCGGTAGAGACGCAACAACGCACGCATAAAAAACCCAAACAAACCATGTGCATCTTGCACGTAACTCACCCTCGCCTCCAATTCCAAACTGGCACGCTGTCCACTCAACTCCCGCTAGAAAAACTCCCTCGCACACACTAGCCGATACTCCCCTCCGTGGAGGGGCGCGCGAAAAAATAACAAGGAGCATTTTTTCTCAACCCTCCTGGTGGGGATAGAAAACGCTACTCCTTACGAGCCAACGCATGCGTGGCGATAAGATGAAGTTCTAAGGTTCTACACTCTCTCTCATACACGTTCTTCTTGTGTAAACTCTTCTCGCTTTCAACCCTTGCGAGTGTTTCCTTTCTCGCTTCGAAATATTAAACTTGCATATTTAGGTCTTTGTCTTATTTCGCGACTATTTTTCCTTGGTCTCTTTCGCTCCCGTTGCACTTGTATAAGTCTGTCCCTTTTGGCGAGATTTTACCCTTATATTCTTAGTAACAAGGCGTCGCTTTTAGACGCTGGACGTCTTTTGGAGACGGCGACGCGTTTCTTAGTTATCTACGGACTTTCTTATAGCTAGGACGCTCGCGACGAACGTAACTCTTACGCGAAGTGCCGGTTTTTATTTTAAATAAAAAAAAATTTATCAATCTTACATTATTACCGAGTATCTTGGAAATTTTGAAAAAAAAAACGCGCAATTTTATCTGGTGCTTATTTGCTGAAATTCGTATTTAAAGAACTTTTGGCGCGAACGAGTGTTGCGAGTTTTGGGTCAGGTGTTGAGTATTGGGCAAGTGCAATATTAGTTTTGAAAATATGTGAGTACCTACAATTATTGTATACACACATGTCCTTAGCCGCCCGTCTTGATTCTCACTAAACTTGTTAACAATAACAACAATAACTTATTTAAGTTATATTCAAAAAATGATTTTATTACTGTCAAATATTTTTGCTTTAACTTCATAACAATAATCTTATTGTCAAGCCTTTTCACGTTTCTCATATTTTTAATAATAGAATAATAGGAATATTTTGCTTTTCTAAACTTTTTGAAAACATGAAAACTAGTCATGTTTAAATGTTGAAAATTAGGGAAAATTAAAAAACAAAACAAGAAATTAAATTCAAATAAAAAACACAAATTTTATTTTTTATTTTTTGGGTGATACACATAAAATAAGTTTACCATAATAAATCTTCAAGACTGTGTAATTTCATTACATTTATATATATACAGTATTTTGCCCAAAGGTAAATAATCAAACGTTTTCATGGATGTTATATTATCATTAACTTTTTTTTAGAGTTCAATTAAAAGTAATTTGTGGAAAATATTTTCCGTAATTATTGTTAATTTTTACGATTTCAAAACAACATACACATTTCACTTAGTAATTAAGAAAAGCAAAAAAAAATTGAGACATTTCTACACTTCACATTTCAATTTTATTTCACTCAGAGATCATGGCACACGTTTAACATCTTCACAAGATCTTCAATCAACTTTTATTGGTAATGTAATAAGTAATGTGATAAGTACCAATAAAAAAAAGACCAAGTACAAATCAAAATTGAAAATTGTACAAATTTGAAGTATGACTTTTTTATTCAAACATATAAATAGCTTAATAATATCATATGACAATAATAGGAAGTTTATAAAAAATACTATCTATTGGCTATCATAAATTCAATAGTGATGCTCTTAATAATCATAAGTAGCCGAAATTTCGTTATGGGCTCCACAGAAACTCATGTTAATTGTTTTAACTGAAAAACATCATAATTATATATAGATTGTTATTAATTTCAATTTATACTTTTTAATCTACAAAAAAATATCCTCTTATAACAATTGTATTTCGTAGAATCATTTGCTTAAATAAAACTATAAATAAATAGATGTTAATATGATATAAATAAAATAACATTTCCATGAAAGTATTCCGTGAAAATATTCAAGATTCTTCAAAAATTGATATTACCAGAGCATGTATTTAATTTTACACAGATCATTATAAATTTAAATTGATACAATAAAATTTAGTTTTAAACAAATTAGTTTTTTTATTTATAATTCACTCTATATATTTTATGCTTCATTAGATTTGAATTTGATGGTGGTTTATGGTGATCCATCCACATCTCTATTCTAATTTATTTATAAACAGGTTTTGCTAAGACAGTGTGGTCCAAATGAGAGAAATGAATCCATTATTTCCCAAAGCGGTGATCTCCTTTTTGTTTTTGTCAACTAAGAGAGCGCCTACATCTAAGTTTTTGATTTGTTTACATTGTCAAAAGTAGGATTAATGACATTCGAACATATCTCTCAATTTATTAAGTATTGTTATAATGTTTTTATTGATAACCAACAATAAATCTGCTAAATAATCTGACAATGAAAATATGTCTAGACTACTTTTCACCTTTTTTGTTTTTTAAATAGTTACCTCATCAAAATTCTTCTTCTTCAAATGTGTTTTTTTAATAATTAATATCCCAAACGAGAACCAATTATACAGTCCACAGTAAGCAAAGTTGACAAACAATTTAGAGAAACAAATCAAGGGAAAGACCTCCCTAAAGTTAGTAGAACAGCAATATCTGAAAACAAGAAACTAGATGTTCTGATAGCCTTTGAAGATAATCTCCATATCAGCTCACACGGCAAGTAACATTGGTCAATGGGATTGGCCATCATACAGTTCTTAGAACGCTAAAAAAGGAAAAGTGGCATCCCTATAAAGTAACGGTCATGTGAGCTGTCAGACTTTCCGGTATTGGGAATAATTATTTTATACCTCACACATGCAAATGAGTTTTTGTTAATGTTAACCTCATGCAAAATCTTCGACGTAATGTTTCAATTGAAACCAAAATACCAGAAGCATTCAAAAGAAGTTATCTACGGGTATATACAATTACACGCTCAGATAACGATCTTGTCATAGAGATACTACAGAGATAGAGGCAACAAGCCAGCTTGGAACCCATCTGTATTTTAGAGAGATATATAAAGTCGAAGGCTTAGGCTGTCTTTATCTAGTACCTATATACACAGATAAATACAGAGGAGCCTCTGATCGTCTGTCTCTTTCCCCATAACCGGAGCTCAGACGAACATTCTCACTTACATAGCAGCCTATGTTGCCTCTATGGAGGTAATAACTCTTGGTCGTCCAGCTCTAGGTCTTTCTCTCATGTCCCCAGCTGCTCGATTCCTACGAAGAAGCCTTGAAATGAACCTATTCATATACTAAATTCGCATATAATATTGAACATTGAATAAAATAGTGAGTAGGGTAAATGTATTTCAAACGTTATAAAGAAATTATAAATTTCAATCATCATACAGTGCTATGATTAATTCTTCATCTAAATAAAACTGAACAAAACTGCATTGAAAGATTTTTCAAAAATAAACTGAAATATAAAAAGAGATTTTGTTTTAACGCGAAAAATTTTGTTTACGTAATGATTGGATTAATGCTTGCCAAATTGAAAGATATTTGAAGGTGATTTTTTTAAATAATCGGAGTTGCATTTGTTTCCAATCAATAAACCGCTTAAAATTATTTATAATTAATCAATTGCATGATGACATATGTCCCCCAAAGTTGGAATCATGTGGAAAATTTTTTAATTAATTTTAACCTTCAATACAGTCATCAAATATCAAAATTTTTGTCAAAAAATATGAGTCTTACTCAAGAGAAAAGTACCTTTAAATTTGACAATATCGAAAAATGTTACTAAAAAAAGTTGAATATGTCGAAGCATTAGTATGAGTGAAAATTAAATTTGTTTGGTTGTAAGATTAATATGATGTTAATTTTATAACTTGGTGTTTAAATATATTTTATTATTTGCAAAATAAATGAATATGCACTTATTCCACGTTTTAAATGCAAAAAATATTAAAAAACATGGAAAACCTAAAAGATTATCATGTGTTTCTTAATCACAAGAGATAAATGTTCATTCAAAAAAGAAGCATAAGTAAAAAATAAAATGATCTGAAGTTTCAATTTAAATGAATGTAATTACATATTTAATCGTTATTTTTAATTTTGATCAAGTTTTTCCAGTAACATTTTTCGATATTGTCAAACTTTTGAGTAAAACTTATATTTTTGACAAACCTCGTATACGACCAAACAATTTTGATATTTTATGACTGTATTTTAGGTTTTAGATAATGCAGAACTTTTCATGATATTCTTCATTTTCTTTTCTTCCTAAAATTAATAATAAAAAAGTTTTTTTTTCCATATGATTCCATCTTAGGGGGACATATTGTATAAAATATGTTAAAATATTAAGTAACTAACCGAAGTATTGTTTTCAGATCTATCTACAATTATATTAACCTACGAAGGGTCAACCACAGAACATCTGCTAGTTAAAAATCGAAACAAGAGAACGATAGAGAGAGAAATAAGATAACCCTTCAGTCATTCGCTTACTATTTACCGACATACACAGTTGTCGAATCTAGTAAACGCTGAAATTGAATTGCAATAATTGCAACAAGACAAATTAGTACAAATATCAACGACGTGACGTTGGCCGTTCGAGTGACGGCATTTTTTACAATCGGTTTCCAATAAACTGTCAAAATTTTCACAACGGAGGAACAAAACATACTTAGTAATTTAAAAGTTGAACATGAGAATCTTGTAGCAAAGTGGCTGCAAAATTCTTTCAAAATACAAGAAAATACCGCCCTCGATCTCAGGGCGACACCGCTAACACCGCTACAGATTCCAATGGCGGAGGTTAATAACAGACCAGTATTTAAGATGAACAACGATTTCTGGAACCAGGCGCGAGGACCTCCTCAAAATCTGCCGCAAAACCTCTCTAATTCCAATCAGAATTCGCCTGTGCCAGGTTCTACCAATTCAATACCAGCGCATTCACCAAGTCAACAAAGTAATAGTAGCCAAATTCACGTTGTTACGCCTGGCGCCTTAGCTTTACAGCAAGCCAATCAACAAGCGCAACAAAATAATCAACAACAAACTCACGCGCAGCAGCAAGCTCAACAGCAGCAGCAACAGGCGCAACACAACGCTCAACAACAACAACAAGTGCAACAGCAGCAGAACGCGCAACAGGCACAACACAACGCTCAACAACAAGCGCAGCAGCAGCAGCAACAACAACAAAATACACAGCAGCAACAGCAGCAAATGAATCAGCCGCAGCAGTTGAATCAACAGCAAACTAATGGGCCTACCCAACAGCAAAATCAACAACCTCAATTATCGCCACATATGGGAAGTCCAAATCCTCATGCGCAAGCTGCGCATGCTCATGCGTTGGCGCAAGTTGCTCAGCAGCAACAGCAAATGGTCAACATGCATCAACAATTGACCAGCGGTCAAACATCTCCTGATAAACTCATGACGGAGAAGATCGTCAATGAATTACAGGTAGGATTTTGGAAACTTTTATTTTGTTAGCATGCTATATGTACGTGATTCTTTTAGAACATGGAATTTTGCTTGAGTAGGGAAAGTTATGGAAAATAGTTTAGTAACAATATTAACATAATATTGGATAATCTTGGGATAAATATTCCATTTCTGATGGGTTTCTTTGATAATAGTTGAGCTTGAGTTTAACTTAAAAATTTATTTTCTGCTGAAGACATTATAATCGAGTTATTTTCATTTTTTTAACTTTTAGAGATGCTCAATATTTCCACTTAAATTTCTTTATTCTAACGCTACTTTTCGGGTTAAGTCTGAAGAAGAGTACACTAAATCTTTTGACATTTGCGAGGGCGTGTTACTGGGTGAAGTACTCAGTATATCCTCCTTGAAGTTTACATACAAAGGCTGTACCTACCTATCAGTTAAACCTTAATGCAATCTACACTATTTTCAACCAAACAACAACCCACCTTAAATTACCCAGCCGACATCAAATGTTGCAGCTGATTCACTAAACAATTCAATAAACCAATTGCTAGCTATATTAGGAATGTTCTAAAACTCGGAGCCTTTATTTCAACAGTTTCAAATTCCATGTTCTTCATTTAGTTTAGAAATGTTTATGTGTCTTTCTGTTTATTTATGATTTTATTTTGACGTACAGCAGGAACCTTTTTGTATCACAATCTAGCAACAATTTTAACTGCAATAATAATATTACAGACAAAAAAATTAAAATATAAAAGGGAACATTCTTAACCTAAGACAAAGTTATTATCTGAGTACTTTCGATCTTACTTTGGTGTTGGACATTGAAATTATCCAAAATATATTCCTATGTTAACCAACAAACCCAAGACAAACAAGTGTAGCAAAAGAACAAGATAAACTAGTTTCTACTAGATGAAACTGGTTTGCCAATAATCAAATAACAATCTGATTTGATAGAAAGTCAACAAGTCGTAATTGACAGCTTCTTTTTCGTCTTTTTTCCTTGACTCACCATACACATTGAAGAAAAAGACATGACACTAGCTTCTTAGCCAACATTCTGCCTCGACCTTCATCGCCAACTGCTACATGTCAAAGTCATTTAACTCATCTGCGAAATATATCATTTGCATTTTCATCATTTCCATGTTTCTTTACCTCTTCAACTTGTTATGTTACATACGTGACAAATACTTTTCCTTCGTCAGAACTTTAACATGTGTTACCATATCACCTCGGATCTTAAAACCTCTGTTAAAAATATCAGCTTACCATTTTCCCACTTGCCAAACATAATAGAAACCAGGAATATAAGAACAATAAAAAACACAAAATGCTTAGCTTGGGAACAACACACATAGGAAAACTACGTCGAACACTCCTCAACAGTCAAACTTTGTGATCTATCAGCCGAAACAGAGCCCCGGATTAAACCAGTTCAAACTAGTTAAATCGGTGTTCACAGTTTAGACTAGAGACTGGAGCAAATTCGTTTTTCCTAAGGTCTAGGACAAACTAGTTTATCCTCAAATAGAATAATTTGTCCTGTAAAATATGTTTTTGAACATGAATAATAATTTAAAAAACATCTTGGAAACACGATACTTCTTGTATTTCAATATATATTTAGCGAAATGTAATTTGAGACCGTACAGAGTGTATTATTTTGGTCAACAACTTAACAATGACTTACAGTTAAAACAGGAAATGCAAATATGTCGAATTTTCGATATCACTAACACTAATTTATGGTGTTCCGTGTGTCCCCACAACAAAAATTTGACATAATGATAGGTATGTACTAAATGTATAGGTACCAGAATTTACATTGACTTCAAGACAAAAAAAAGAGTGGAAAGTAATCATTATTTTGAAATTAATTGTAGGTAATAATGTTTAGAAACAACAACAAAAAAATCCATTTAATTTGACCAAAACCCTTCTAACATATGCCGTAACATATGTGGTTGAAAAAAACTGAAATCCAATCGTTCTTAAACACAGAAATATAGAGGGAAGCGTTTATAGCGTAGACTCCGTTTCAGATAAGAACAAGCCACGTGAACTTGCAGTCGCATGCGCGAACTTGTCAAAACCAGCGCCATTTTGTAAAACTGACATTCGACGTTAAATCAGTAGTGTATGTAACGTTTTTATATTTTATAGGTTAACATCAAATAAGAATCTGTCTGTCTTGACTAGATAATTTTTCCTTTAACACCAATAAGTTTTTTAAAAGGCATGGTTTTGTCTTATATCAAATAAAACACAAAACCATCACCATTAAACTATCCAAACGTCTTAAAATATTCAAAAATAAAAGTTATTCGACAGTAAATAATTGCTCCAAATACAATCTCAATTGATAAACAAGAACGATTTTGGTTTCTGTGCAAGACAGTTGGCAAACTTCACGTGAGTCCTTCATACGTGAAACGGATTCTATCAAATATTGAATTTATCTAAGGAGCTTCGATATTTTCTTCCGCAGTTAAAGTAAACTAGAGGACTAATTGGGAGCATATTAAACACAAGTAGAAAATACATAAAAGCAACCACATAATATAAAGGTTATTAAAATACACAAAACAAATAGGTATAAGAAGTAATTGACTGTTAATAGAAGTATTCCGTTTTTATGACCAATGTTAAAAATTAATGGTTATTTTATTTTTCATGGGAAGCGACATCTTCAGTTGATGAACAGGATAAAAATGGACAATATAAAAAAGAATTTAATTACTTTTTACTCACTGAAACAAATATCTTGCGTGCAATTACACGAACTAGTATCTAGAAAAAGACCTGCCAGTCATAATTAAACAATCTACCAGCTTCTTGTTGTTAAATTAAAAAGATATTTAATTTGTTAAGCTCTTTAAAAAGAAAATTGATTCCTATGAGAACGTTATATTATATATTTATACAATAATGGTAATTTATCTGGTTAATTTTACAAAATTTCTAATTAGACTACAATTTTTATTGCGGGAATTGGTAAAACTATACTAGAATCGCGATCAAGACAGAATATTTGAACAAAATTTGACGGTAAATATACAGAATAGGTGCTCAAAAAAAATCTATGGAATTATAACAACGTCTGACACTTTGCGTTGCTTTTATTTAAACGTTAAGTAATTGTGCTCCAATATGAATTCAAATTTCATATTTTTTCATATCATGCTGTATCCTTTTGAATATAAATAAAATTATACAATGCTATGGTACCTACATAATGTTTTAATGCCAAAAAAATGAGGATACATTTCTGATGCTTACTCTTATCTTGCAGTTAAATATTAGGTAGTAAACGTAACACTATCGTCACTTGATAATCTTTTATTTATTCCACAAGTTTTCTTTTTAAATTGTTTCGTCTCCCTTGCGATTATACTATAGTGTAACCCTCTAAGATATACAGGGTGATTCATAAGTAATGGGCCAAATTGTGAATCTACGTTCAGAAGGCCAAAATAATAATATTTTCATTAACAATAATGGGTCTTAGTCTGCTCCTTACTGAGGTACAGGATGTTAAAGCGAAAAAAATAAAATAGATTTTTGTTAATAGATCAGCTACTTTTCTACATAATGACTTGAAAATTGGGTATGAACTAGTTTTTGTAAGAGTCAACAAGAATGTGTGAGAGGATTTGAGTTAACTCGTAGATGTCGCCACATGCGCCATATGAATTAGATGAAATCAGCTGCAAATTTTTTATCGCTCATTATTTTACAACTTACTTATTCAATTTGGATAGCCCCATCATTTCTGTAGAAAAAAGCTATACTTCTTTGTTCCTCAAAATATTAACGATTTTCGAGATATTTGAATTTTACTAATCCACTACACTACATTTCACGGTGGTCGACGTAGCATTCATCTGTTAAGACACAAGCATGCCATGGAATGTTGACAGTGACAGTAACAACGTGTGTAGTAAAGCTTTGACGTTCAATGAAGAGCTTAAAACATTTTATTGTTAGGTAAACTGATTCATTCTTGTCCTAACATAAAAAATAAAAATGCCGAGACATAATCACTTTTCAAACGAAGAAATGAGAGACCCATTATTGTTAATGAAAATATTATTATTTTGGCCTTCTGAACGTAGATTTACAATTTGGCCCATTACTTATGAATCACCCTGTACATTGTCTTTTGTAAATTTTAACGCAAACGTACCTACTCAGAGCGTTTTGACAAGCGACAAGAGTTGTGTTGATTCTAATGTTTGACAAAAGTATTTCGCTTGATAAGGAGAAAAAAAGAATTGTTCTTCACCATGACGCGGAGGTTCTTTCATACGCCTATTTGATGTGTCGTGGTTAACTTTTTATTGACACCTGAAAGTTCAATACATTTATAGAAAGCATACTTTGTTATTGATATTCTTTTAATTAATATTCACAATACTCAACAAAAACTACTTTAATAGCGTGGTAGATAAATAATTGTCTGCACCTTCATTGGTTTAAAGAAATTTGTAGTTTTTGCAAATAATAAATCGCAAGGAAAACAAACATTTGACTTTCATGATATTTAAAATGAATCAGAAAGTAAAGTACAACGGTTATTAGTACTTTGATAAGAAATTGTTTTTGTCGTAATGTTAGCAGCAAAATTTAACTTTTTTTAAGAATAAAAAATGTAAATAATCAAAAATAGCAAACAAAAATTTATATTTGAAAAAATTGCTCATTTAAATAATTTTTGGCTAAACTTTAGATTAAAAGTTGCCTTGATAACTAAATAACTAAGTCAATCAAATCTTTTGCTTTTGCAGGTAGTTGATAAAGACAATAATTGACTTTGTTTTAAATACTCTAATTATTTGGTGTGGAATTTTCTTACCGAATAACACACGAGGTCAAATTAAATCCGGAAATTTTTTCGAGCTCATGAATATTTTCAGAAAAGTATCCCTCGCCTTTCAAAATATTCATGAGCTCGAAAAAATATTATATTAGTGACAATACAAATCATGTAACCAGCGAAAATTTGTTCAAATATTTGATAGAATTTAAATTACTAAAAAAATACATCTCCATTGAGCGTAACCAGAATAGAACATTAATTTTGAAACTTTCTTATCTCTTATTATTTATCTGTAAGATACAGCCATTTGTTTAAGTGATAACTTGAAAAAACTAAATGTAAATGGTATCTTTTCGAACCATTTTAAAAGTAAAAAAAAATAATCTTGAATTTTGGTAAGAAAATACATTTACATAATTAATCTTGAAAAATTTAATATTCTCTCAACTCCAGTTTAATTCTGTTACACGTGTTTAAATTCCAAAACTTCACGAAACATTATTATTAAAAAATAAACAAAATTAGTCAATTTTACTTTCTAATAAATAATTCACCTTCTTAAACAACGTACGCCATCTATATGGGAACGCCTGAAACTAACAAACGATGCCGGTGCACAGCTGCTTGTAGACGCTTTAAAACGAGAGGTGTGCGTCTAAGATGAATAAAATGTGTAGGGGAAACCGGCGCTCGAATACCCGGGCATTACCAAATGTTATAAAATTTCACTTTAAAAGAATCTGATTATTTATTGAAACAGTGCAACTTAATTATTTAATAAATTAGTCACTGAATAATAGTAACTGATTGAGTAATGCTGAGTATAATTATACTTCTTTAGATTAACAATAACTCTTGTAATAGTGATTAAATTTTATAACTAGATTCCCAGTCGATAAGCTGAGCATGTAACAATGTAATGATGCTTTAAGAAGTAATATAAAATGCAGGATTATATTTTGTACAAAAATTTTGTTATTGTTATATTATGACCGTTCTAAAGATGATTTCAACAGAAGCCATGATAATAATTCCAAAGTTACTTTAATACAAAATAGCCCGAGGTGAAATTTTATAAATAAGAATCAACCATTAGGTTATTGGTCCCAATTAATATGAGTAATTTAAAAAGCTTGAAAATAGTTATTTGTTTAACTAGGCAGCAAAGTAGTAGATTGACTGCCGAGGCTATAGGAATTCAGCTAAGGCAGTCAATCTACTTTGCTGCCGAGTTGAACATATAATTTTTTCTCCGATTGTTCATAATGATATAGGAGGATATTGTATTTGCAAATTATCTGAGGAAAGAAAAGGTGGCCTATTCGTTCAAAATTTTAGTAATTTTACCATCAATGTTAATAACAACTGAACATATATGTTTTTAAATTCTTATTAAAAGTGTTATGTAATAATTGCTAATAAATGCTTACGTCAAATGTTTTATTCCAATTGAGTATAATCACTTTGCTGCCTAGGCAGGAAAAGTAATACTTTGCTGATTGATATGTGTCAGCAAAATTAATATTTGCTGCCAATCGGAGAAAAAATAATTTGTATAGTGTTAGTTCTAGTACAAGGGCTTGAAGCTCTTTAGTATACAGTATGTAACGTTACTCTTGAACGATATAACGGTAATTTATTTCATGGAAAGGCGAGATTACATGAGAATAAATTTTAGATAATTTATAAACGCACTTGAACTAAAATAATTATGGGTTTGAAATAATAATGTGTACTGAAATTATTAGATAAAGGTAAACATTAAATGTTCCTGTGTACAATTCAAGTCCGATTTTATAAGGTCGAGTTAACTCTGCCCCTAATTAAAAAATTGACTATTGAAGCAGTCTTAGCTTGACCTCCTGAAATTGGGAATTTTTATTTTTTGTATTTAAAAAGAATAGAAATAGTGCTTGTAATGTTCGTGAAAATATAAAAGAAAATCAAAGAAATACTTCAGTGAAAGTATAAAAAGCATACAAGCAAACTATGGTAATACCAGTGTGTTGACACTGCTCAAAATGGTCTAGAGACTTGTAAATAGATAGAACCATAATAAAGTGATGTTCCCCTCACGGATGAGTGTAAGTTAGACTCCGTTTCATATAAGAAGAGCCCACTAGAGTCTAGAAGTTACATTCGTATGTGCGAAGAACATCAATATCTGTCAAGGCCTGAGACTTTGACCATTATTGATGTTCAGATATTGTTATGTGCAGCTTCTTCGCGCATAGGACTGCAACTTCTAGACTGTCTTGATCTCTTTTTATGTGAAACGGAGTCTACCATTCTCCACTATATGCATGGATAGATAATTTAGACTCCGTTGTCCAACAATCTACACATGATCAAGACAGATTTTTGTTGTATGTTCAACAATACATCATTTATTGGTCAGAGGGCGAATATTTATAGCTTTATTCCTATAAAACTTATAATTATTGTGAAAATAGTTGAAGATGCAGCTTACATTAGACCTTGGACTATTTTAAACACTGTAATATTTAATACATAAGTATAAATATCTAAAAACTTGAATATTTTGTTATACTTGTTGTTAAAACTGCTGAATTTTCAACATAATAATATATTTATGATTTATTGAATGTTTAGTAGTATTGTGCATGTTAAGTGTCAATTTTTTACATATCTACTTGTTCGAATTGTTACTAATCCAATACTAAACAGTTACTTTCCCAACTAACGCTGCCGGATTTTCAACTGCAGAGGAATTCTTCCGCAATCTCGGAACGGACTTTGGAGGAATGCTGGACGACTCTTCAGCGTGTGAGTTGGCTTCTTTTCAACCGTGTATAGTAATCTTCCAAGCTTTCGTGATCTTTTTCTACCCGCTCTAATAGCACCTATAAGACGAATACTATTTTGATAAACTAATTGAAATTTCCAGAAAATAGGCTGGGATAGTAGGTAACCAGACTTCGCGTGTTCGTACTTTTAGTTTATAGATTTTTTCATTGTTTAATGTCTGTAGATCCTGTTCCCATTAAAAATATGCTAATTCTATTGACAATACTCAAATTCAAATAAATACAGGTCACTTTTTATTACAAATTTTGGGTACTAATATACAATAAAGCTGCAAAAATAAGAATAAGCATTAGCAGTGTTCTTCAGTTAATAAAAAAAAAATTAAACTACACCTCATTTAACAAAGTATTATTCGTCTTTACCTATCTTAGTCTCTTTTACATTTTACTTCCTTTTTTTTTATTTTGTGTTGAGCTTTATTTTTGCTTTTTAATTAATTAATTTTAATTAATAATACTAACAATTAGAATTGTGCCCATTCAAAATTTACAGTTTAGGAGAATCTATTCTTCTTTTAAACTGCTTCATACAAAATAATATAAATCAGAGCTGTAATTTTTTACACATAATTCAATAAAAAAAATATTCCACGGCGCCTTGTCATTTAACCGATATTTGACAGTTTTATTAGTATTTATATCAGAAATCTCTTTTATCGCAAATCATTTTTGAGCATGAATCTATCCATTTATTATTTTTGCATGTAAATGTTTGCATTTCGATTATTGAAAAAAATTGTACGACATGATTTGGGGTATTGGAAATCATAACATGTCAAATTTTGGTAAGTATTTTTCACAATTAACCAATAACACACACAAAATATACTAAAAAAATGTTTTTTTCAATCCACGCTACAAATAGTATCAAAAAATGGTGTTTAATAGCTTTTGGTGATTCCCAAAGCTCATTCGATGTCATTATGTAAATTGACCTACAGTAGGTTTATTGCGAACTGTGCGGAAGTACATACATCATTATCATTAGCAACCTTTTTGATATAAAATGAATTTTCTGAGCGTCTCCAGTCGTCTGAATGGTGTAGTGCACCATAACTGGTCAGCTGTCAACTATACGATTGTTGTCGCCAAGAAAATTGGTCTTTTGGGAGCTGTAAAATTATTTAAGATTATAATTTCAATTAACACACTGTTAAAAATAGTTCCTTAGTGTTCGTAATGTTATTGTATATACTATAATCATATTGAAATGTTGTATCTCCCCTAGAATGATCGATTTTTAAAAGTCACCTAACGTACCATTCTTATTATTCTAGAAGTCTATTCAATATTCATAATAAAAACATTAACAATGATGCAAAAAGTGCTTGTAATCCTTGGAAAAAAATCACCCCTTTATTAGCTCTAAAAGGGGATGTTTTTTTTAGCTTCTCGGCCCGATTTAAACGGCTACAATATCTTACAAATTTTATTAAACCAAATTAAATTATTACGCGATTTTTTCCCGTCCGGAGATGTTTATAAAAATCATTTTTATCTGGGATTAGAAGTGGCGCGACGGTGCGAAAAATAAACAAACGAGTTCGGAAAAAATTGTTTTACACCCTTTATTTGAACTGGAACAAAATTAAAAAGCATTCGAGTGCAAAAATATTTGATTTTATTTTCAGGAATATTCGTCGCTCGTTTAGTTTTCATCTTTCTTCAAGATACACTGCAATAAATTTACACTGATAAAAGAATCAGCTCAAAATTTTCATGTTTCTTCTTTGTTTCCCTTCTTGTTGTGGTTTTTGCAATGCCGCAGAAGGGTTCCGGCACAACGAATGGCATTGATGAGCCTTGTTTGGCCATTTCATCCGCTTTTTCGTTGCCCTTATGACCATCGTGCCCCGGTACCCAGGCTACCGTAACATTGCTACGCTCACCTAGTGTGCTTGGGTCCGCACACAATCCCATACTAGCTTAGAATTGGACTCTAACGGAGTTGAGTGCCTTTAGCACTGCTTGGCTGTCTGTGAAGATGGCACTTGAACGATATGTTCTCTTCTGCCTTTTAATTTCTTCCTCACAGTTGTGAATCTCCGTCATTTTCGCCTGGAAAATTGTGACATTCCTTGATAGGTTTACTGAGAAGGCTATTCCTTGCTTTAGCCCTACTTTAGCCCTACGTCTTTGACCCGTCTGCTTACAAAAAAAACATCCGCATAGAAGGGTACACCTTTTTTCCAGTCTTCCCTGATTGGTATAGTTACTTTAAACTTATTATTATTATTATCAATATAAGAGCATTGTCTAAGATGTTTTGCACTCTTAAACACTATTCTTTTTCAAAATATTCTCCACGAAACGCATTTAATAATAATAATAATACATTTATGGCTTTTGAGAATTGGCTTACAAATTACCACGTGTTAACTAAAAATCAACAGTCAGTACCTAAAAGAAGTATTAATCCTTTTGTTCAGTGTAACTGTTGTTTACAGCCCCGCGATTTTGTATATTTATGTTCTGAGATGTAACGTGTTGATCCGAACTGAAAGGGTAAAATACGACCGGAAGCGGAAGTTTGGCGGGAAAGACACCCCAAAAACCGAGAATGAAAATTCTTATGAATTCCTTAAAGCCATTTATTAAATAATAAGGACCCCGGTTACATTGAGCTTGCTAATGTAAGTCTTGGTCTATCTATTTCTACAAATTACGTTTGTCTACATTTTTGTTTTTTCATTTTTCTTAACTTTGCGTTTTAAGCTTCCTTTCTCAAATGTTAATTTTACTTTATAACTTAATTATACTTGTTAGTACTAATTATTGAATAAATTAGTTACGTCAGGCGCGAATCTCTGCCCATTTTGGCACTCCATTAGACAAAACTTTTAAAGACAGTAATCAAGTGAATTCGTCCATATTTTTTCCCTATAGAAATTGAACACAATTCAATAACTCTTATATTTTCGGCGAATGGGGTGTTACCGATTTTTAGGGGGTGAATATTAAGGGTGTCAATAAGTATCGGTTTGGAATATGGGGGAAAATCACCCTCCACACATTTATGACGAAGATGAAATTTTCTGAATGTAACGTGTCGTCTTTGATGGGTCGATATTAGGTACTAGACATTTTTTATTATACAAAAATATCTTTTCAAAAGCATTTCAGTTAGAAGAATACTGATGGAATCATAAATCAAGGATATGAGCAAAATAGACTTTCTTTTTATAATTATCAATTAAAATCAATAAATAACTTCTCCACCAATTACATTTGCATCATCAAGAGTGAATTATCCTATCTGAACAAGTTTGAACACGTTGGAAACGCAGCAATGCATTTGGAAGCAGTTCTCGGCATTCTGTGAGGAGCGAAAATATGAATTTCTTGATGAAACTTCGAACGAACACTTGGCTGGTATTCTTAAAGACTGGGCTTTCAATATGAACCGATTTCATGTCGCCGATTATAAAAGCAGGGTACACACTATGCCGGTGTAGGCCGGGCGGGCTGACTCGGGAGGCCTAAGCCGCGTTGATGTAGACGCCCCGGGCCGTGCCGATCCCAACCCGCGTAAAGTAGGTACAGATCAAAGGAAGCCGTGCTGAACAAAAATATAGAGTGGCGACGTGCCGAGCGGCCCCGAGTATTCCGGTATTCCAAATTCAACGGGTCTTTTTCATCCAAAATTAAATCTTTCATTAATTCGCTAGCCCTGTACAGCTGCCGTCCTCTCCTAAGGCTCGGGCGAATCCAAAATCTTCTTTGACGTCCTTTTGGGGGCTGATTTAAAGCGAGTATCACCACAGCCATGGCTGACATAGCGAAATCATAGTCGGTAATCATTTTGAAAACACTATGGACACTTTAAAAAAACTTCTAAGAAGTACTCTTCAACGAAGTTACCAGACAAACTAAATAAAGTAGGTAGAAATAACCCGGTCAGCTTCGGCTGATATCTGCAGGCTTCAACTTAAGTCCTCTTGTATCAGTAATTTTCTAGGTATTGTGCCCTAGGATTCTGCAATTCGCCAGTATGTGGATGGAGATGTCTTCTTCCAGTTCACAGAATCTACATTCATTCGACTCTGCTCCTCTATTTCGGACCATGCGATCCGGAGCGTATGATTTTTATGAGATCAATAATATCGGATCACGGGCCAAGAATATAACGACGATCGCCTCATGTGATCATGCGCCATAAATCTATGCCGCTCATTGTTCAGGAATAGACTTGTTGCCATTTGAAAATAGTCTGGCAAATATTTTTCTTAAATTTGTCAAATTATTTTCAATTTATTCTCATTTCCTTGTGATATTACAGAAAATTTCTCTCCCAAAATGAGGGATTGTCTATGAAGATTCCACCAATTCAATTTCATGGATAATATATGGAGACTGTCATTTCGAAAAATGATTCGGCGTTTAAAATCATCCTCTATAATATTTCTTCCATACTATCCAGCTTCCTCTGGACTCAGATCCTTCAAAATACATTCACACGGGACGTTGTATAACGATAATAGTTTTTTAAATCATATTCTTAAGCCTTATAACATATCAAACAATAAATCGAGTTCATGATACAAATAAAAAGTTTCTTGTACTGTTTTTAATCTATCTACCGCGTTACAATTTTAAAACGATGAATAAACAATGCAGTCCTTTTCTAAAAAATGATCCAGACAATCAAAATCCCATTCCAATTCTACATCTATTCATTAAACTGGTCCAACCACTTTATACAGTGACACATCTAAAACTATCATTTTAAAAATAGAAAAAAAAGATTCACACGGAAGCAAACTAAAACAAAAAACTCTTAAAATATGCATATCATTTTTCAACCCCTTTCGAAAGTGTTGAAGGGTAGAGAAACCCCGTTGCTTCTCGATTGTTTCAAGCAAAAAATTAACCCCAAATTATTTCCCTATGTAAATTAGGACAGGTAAAAATAGCTAGGCACATAAAGAATAAGAATGCGTAAGGAAGAGGTATACCTGTACGTTGTTACGGAAGCTGTATCAGATTCTCACGAAAAAAATTAAAAGAATTTTTTTTCTCTGAAAGAGTTGGATCTTTTAATTGTGTCTTACAGCAAACAAAAGGTGTTTTGATGGGTAAATGTATGTGAGAATGGCTTGGTACGCAGATGAATATTACGAATTTTATATTACAAAAAATTAGGTGTATTTTCATCCTCTTAAAAAGACAAGATGGTTCTACAGGGCTTTCTCCAACGACCACTAGACGTTTCTTTACAATTCCTTAATTTATTCATTACAATAGCCTAATTTTTGTAAAAGATACAAGGCTTTTGGAAAAACGTTACATTTTTCCAATGGTAATAACAATAAGTTACTAAAAACAAAGTGGAAACATGGAAAACTTAATACGTCACGAATAGCAGCTGCAATTCATCTTGATATGCTTCCAATTAAGTTTTGTAAGTAAACTTAATGGATTTGATTCCAATCATCAATCAAAACATCACTAAGCTGCTGCAAGTTTCCAAGAGTTGGTGCAGAAGATTGTATTTTCCGTCTAAGAGCATCCCAAACATGTTGAATTGGGTTTAACAAAGGGCTTAAGCCAATTTAATACTGGTATGTCCTCGTCTAAATACTCGCGTATAATTCTCGCAGATTGTGGTCGAGCATTAATATCCATCAGCATGAAATCGTCTCTTATGAACGTAACAATATTTGTGGTCTTGTGTACCATGGCTCTACCAGCTGCTATACCGAAAAAAGCCCTCGTATGTTCTGTCACTTACTTCTTAGTCTTGTGACGTCCTGTATAAAATGGTGTATGCCCGCCCAATTTTCTTGAAATTCAAAACGTGCTAGATTTCAAATAAATTAACTTCGTCAACATCTTCAACTTCCTCATTTTTTTTAGTTAGTGGTTCGATTATTTATATTTAATTTGATAGCGGCAATTTTACTTTACGCTCGAAAAGCACACGTTATTTTTTCTACAGTCGCTTGTAAAATTACTTCTCGCTCTAGAGCGAAAAAAGCGAACTTTTTGCATGCTTATTTCATCAAATTTGGCGGGTGACGAAAAACCAGATAATTAGTAATTTTGAAAATTGTAATACTTATATCCGTTTACTGGAAAGTTTGTGAATTAAATTCAGTACAATAGTATTTGCTATCAAATTGCATTTATAGCACGTATCGCTTCTATTTGTACACACCTTTCAGAGAATTTTCACTTTTTTGCAATATGGACTTCGTTATTGTGTCGTGCTTATTGGTGGTTTCAGCAGTAGCATTAATCCAACATTAAAAGTTTGTTTTCATACGGAATTATTTGGAAAATTGCTAAGCTTGGTGTAAATTTAGGCTTATAATCATTCGAAATTATTGGAAAACCACTTGAAAATTACTTCAAAACACGAATATTATTAAAATTTTAACACAGATTACATCTAGAAGGTTTGTTTCCGGATGTAACTACACTATATAATAGTATATTACATAACGAGAATTGTAATAAATTTATTAGATGTGAGTAAAAAAATACCCGCGATTTCAAGCTTATAAATCAATGTATGGAAAGGTGTACTTCTATTGGCTGTTGATGTGTTATTATTAATTGATTCATCGACATATTATCCTTCAGCTCTTGTTTAATATTTTCATACGGCATATCGTTTAAGAGCCATTGAATCGTCACCTGCATCAACCAAAAGAGTGACAGAAGTTCGTCTACATTTTGAAATCCGGTAAATTGGAATATTGGACTATTTGTTTAGGAACATCATCAATTTTGTATCTCTTGTTTCGTAGCTCTTTGATAGATGAGGAAAGCTTGATTTATTGGAGGATCGCTAATTGGTTGTCGCATCTCTATATATTTTTTGTAGATTTTATAGATTTGTCCGTAAATAACGGTTTTCGTATCAGGTATTTTAACCAATAACATGTTACTATAATTATCAATGTCCCTAATTTTAACTCTTCTTTCCCACAACCTCCACATATTTCAACAATTGCAATAGTATTATAAATAGGTAGGTACATTTATGTTGTACTTATAAAAAATAACGTGCCTCTATTAACAAGTACTGTACATCATAAGCTTCATTTAAAAAAAGTTTTACTTGATCAGGATGTGAAGTTTTTGATTTTTGTTTACAAAACCTCCTTTACTATTAAGATAGTAGAAAAAATATATTAATCCTTCACTAGTACCTAGTTACTTGTAATTTTCAAAAAGTAGTAACGGATAATACACAAACAATACCGCCTAACAATAGGAAGGATAAATAACCATGTAAAATTGAATTGTGCTTCAAATAATGTAGACATTGGTTATTTTCATCCAGGAGATTCAAATAAAAACCTTATAAAGTCAATATTAAATCAGAACTTGGTTACGATTAATCTCTTCATTGATTCCACAAAAAAAAACTGGACGAAGAAACTATAATTATTTCAAACAACAATAAAGTTTGTGCTGTATTACATTGCAATATAAAATAATGGATTTTTACGTTCTTTAGTGGAATTATTCTGTAAATTTATCCAACAAATATTCAAAATTCTAAGACAATTAATAATCAGGGGCATACTAGTAAGGAGTATCTTCGAAGAGTTAAGGTACAGTGACAATTAAATTGAAATGAAACTACCTTGGAGCTATTCTAGTACGTCTTTGATCAATTTTGGTACCTATCTTGTTTGGAAATTGTCATAAATCTAACAATACAACAATTTTTCATGATTTTGATTGTTTCTGTGTATTTCTGAATTATAATGAATACCTAACCAAACCAATGCCAAATAAATGAAAGTGGTAGGTACTACTTTAGAGTTATACTAGTACGTTTCCAAGGATGGAGTGGAAGCAGAAAAATATATAGCCAAGCCAAAGATAAAATTAGTCTCACTGATCTTAGTGACGATATATTCCAGGCAGAAGTTACAGCAAAACAACACTGTACAGGAGAGCTATTAAGGCCAGAGTTTGAGAAAAAGAATATTGTCATATACTCCAACAGAAAAAGCGGCTATAGAAGCAGTCAGTTCCATGCAAATAAAATCCAAACTTTTTTGGAACTGCTTGGAGACGCTACAAGAGCTGGGAAGTCATCATAGGTTGTCCTTAGCCTGGGTACCAGGATTGATTAATAGTGATGAGCAAAATTGGTCTTGGTCTTGCTTTTTCGCAAAACCAAGACCATTCTTCGACTCGCAAGACCAAGACCAAGACAGAATGAACAAGAACAAGACTAATACCAAGACCGACTATGCAAGACCAAGACTAAATACGCAGGACTCAACCAAAAATTCTTTTTCACACACACTCACACTTTTTACAATTCAAAGATAGTAAATTTAGGTTAAAAATGTTTGTTGCATAAAAATAAAATGTGTGAAATGTGTGAAATCTGAATATGTGTGAGCCACAATAGACTCTTGCCACTCGCAGTGAAGGGCCTTATAGACCCACTCACCACAAACCTCCTAGCCTGGGTACCAGGCCACAACGCAATGAAGAAGCATACTCACTAGCACAAGAAGGGCACCTTGTGCTCCCATTGGCACAGAACCTTTCTGTAGCATAGCGAAAGCATAACAAATAGCAGTAGATACAAAAAAGCAGTCTCGAAAATCGTGAAACACGACGCCAAGAATGAGCAGGCCAAAGAGTTCATCAAGGAACCCTCGCTAAGTCACAGAGTATTTACTGAAGAATAGGAAAATAATTGAATATCATCGGTTCTGCTAATAAGATGAGAAATCCTCAGTACACATACCTACTGTGCTAATAGGAAGGGTTGACTAGGCTGTGGTTTTCAATAGGGGGAAACTAGAATTCTTTCAGTTTATGAAGGACCTGAGGTTTGCCATTCGAAGTCTAGTGATAAGAACTCTAGAAGAACAGGTCATACACAGTAGATCTGCAAAGGTCGTAGTGGACAGGCTCATACAAGCACACAAGCCCCATATTTATCTTTATCTTCTTTATATATATTTTCTTATACTGCCAAAATGCTCTAGTTTCACTTATGTTCTAGATGGAAACGCGGGATACTTTCATTAACTTTTTATAGGATTTGCAAAAAAAAGAAACAACATAGTAGTTTTGGAATTTATTGGAAATTAATTAAATTTTGAATAGTAAACTTTGATAAAACACTCAAGTACTCCATAAATTAAAAACATAAAAATGTTTTGTTATAGAATTTATATCCGAAGATTACAGATTGATAATAAAACCGCACAGAACGAAAACGCTATAAAAAATATCTTTGAATTTCAAATCGTGTTCGGATAGTGCGTTATTTATTAGTAGAAATTCTTTCTATGACATTTATTATTTATTTTATGGCGAGTTGCTTCTTGGATCTCTGGCGAATTCTGCTTAGTTTTAACGATCCTCGCAAGATGGTGTAATCTATTTTAAACAAAAGTTTTTCATGGAACTATTTCTTATGTACTGGAAAAATTTCATTTCATTCACATTGTAACTTAATAACACATGCTTTGCGTGAAATATCCTGTTTTTTTGTACCACTCAAATCCAATAATTATAGTTGCTTCACAGGTTTTCCTTAGTAAGCATTAGTGACTGATCTTGTAGATCAATCATTAATTTTCAACTGATAAATCTTAAAACCAGTTATAACTTGTCAAACGTAGAAAAAGATTAAATATACCAGACGGATTAGTTTAAAAAAGGGGCAAACCCAGCAACAAATTAATAATAAACACGATATTAGAGCAGTTAGGTACATCCCTACCTATTTTTGGGTCTTAATCGATAAATATCGATTCTACCAAAAAATTTATAGGATTCAAAGTTGTGGGAAATTTAATTTTACACAATTTTGGTGTTAGCAATTTTTCGTGTAAAATTGAAAATAAACGTGATAATTCAATGAAACTATTTTACTCGCCCTCTAGTGCGCAATGGACAGTGGCTGAATTCATCAGTTGTTAAAGCTTCCTTAAATTGCTTTGGAAGTGTTTTTTGTACATATTATAGAATATAAACATTTTTTTACGTTGTGATAATGTTCCTTCTTGCTTTGTCGATAACGTAAAACGCTTGATGTAGGTCACGGCTTCAACTTGCATGCTCCTAATAATAAAACAACATCAAATATTAAAACTTTTGTGATATTCTCATACGATTCAACTGTAACTTCCCATTAAACGTTTTGATTCCGCATTTCATCACGTCGTATATTACCACGAAACGAAAAAATAATAAAAGAGGCGAAATAGATTAGTGTCAATCAGAAAGGTAGCGTTCACGCATATTAGTAGTTGGCACAGTAAAGCGAGTGAGAAAGGAGAATGTAGGGTAAAAACGTATCGAAAAGGAATCTAAAAAGATGCAATGGTTTTATCGTTGATTTGAGTGATACGCATGTTTCTGTTTGTACCACTTTGTACCATCGTGTAGGTGAAACAAATGCAGAGCGTTCGATATGTACGAAATTTTACGTAAGGGTTGGTTTTCAAGTGACAAGTCGTACATTATCCCCTTCCACGATGCACAAACTATTTATATTAGTCGTAAATAGCTTTTAGTTATTACATTAAAACACGTGAATAATTTTTATACAACAGGATGGAACTTCCTGCACACATCCTATGTTAGATTTTTAACAGCTTCGCCCAAAAACTCCACAGGGAATGGCTGATGATGATTTGTTTTTTCA
Organism: Galerucella pusilla; assembly: GCA_910591695.1. NCBI lineage: Eukaryota > Metazoa > Arthropoda > Insecta > Coleoptera > Chrysomelidae > Galerucella > Galerucella pusilla. Next base: position 49,535 of record CAJUYI010000109.1, read on the forward strand.
AGAATCCAATAAGGTGCGAGGCCTCTATATCTGTATCTGTAGAGTAGGGAGGGTAAGTGTAGCCTCACAGCACTTAGGCCACATGTGACCGATTGTACATCCTCCCGAGGAGTTGTCCTTCTAGGTAATCGTCCATCCTGTCTTTCTCAGGAAGGTGGACAGGTCACTATGAGACATCTCCTTTATATCGGCAGGTTTAGGCCAAGACTCACCGAACACACTCTCTTTTATTGACGATAACTCTGGACTATCGCATAAGACATGCCTGACAATTTCATCTTCCTTTTCACACATCCTGCATAGAGGTGTGCCTACTAGCCCCATAGTATGGGGGTGTTTCCTTAGTTGACAGTAGCCAGTCAGAAATCCTACTGGTCATCGCAAAATATTTCTTCGGCGCCAACTTTCCAAGGTCACCCAGAGTGATCCTGGCAAGACTGCATCCTTTGATTCCATCCCAACTCTCAAGGGATTGAGCATGCGTGTAACGTTTGGCTTGTTCCGCAATTGTCGTCGAAGTCGTTAGGCCTTAGGTGTCACTGGGCCCTAAAATGTTTAGTCCATCCGCTTTCCTGGCTAAAGAATCGGCAATGCGATTACCTTCACTCTTGACGTGCCCATTAACCCACCTCAGGATAATATTGTTATCTGCCAAGGCGTTAGCTTGGTGGCACTCTAGTACTATGCTCGATATAACACGTTGTCTGTTCAAGGCTAATAGAGTCAGTGGCGCTAGGCAAACTAGGCAACCGCCTAGGGCCGCAAGGCAAGACCATTTTTGTAGATCGTATAATCTCCGCGCCAATGCTATGATATGCTAGTTTCAACGTTGCCAAGTTGAGGTTCAATTTGTTTCTAATGTTTTATATCCGCCACTGAATAGGGCTTGTCTACTATCAGTGCAGATTGTTATGTTTTCGCCAGAAATTTCTTTTCTGGTTAGTTCTTTTGTGGCAATTGAGATACCAGCCAGTTTTCTGTTTGAACCACGTTGGTATTTTTTCCAAACCCCACTTAATCCTTAGGCTTAGTGCTCTGGAGTAAACTCCACATCCTGAGCATTCTTCCATTTTTGAGCCATTAGTAGGTGCGAGGCTTAAAAATGTCATCACTACCATGATGTATATACAATTTTTCCCACTACTATCCAAATCCCCGTCCTCTGACTGACAAGTACACTGTCAGTTTTCGATATATTATGAACGTACTCGTCATGTCATCAGTCATTTTTGGTTGAGCGCGAATTTTAAACTAATGACATTTTTCTCCAAATAATTTCATCTTGATAGGTAACTTCAAGCAGCAAATATGTTAAAGACAATCTCCTGGGTATACAAACTTATTTTACACAAGTTTTTGTTGAACTACTATCCCTGCATGAATTCTCAAAATATTTGAATTAGTCCATTATTGACCTAGTTCAATAATAGAAAAAATTATTAACCACTAATAGAGAAATTCAACTTTTCAGTTGGCTAGAAGAAGCAATAATTGTCAACTTCAAAGCTTGTAGTGGAAAAAAATACATTAGTATAACACTAGTTATTTCTACCTAGAGCAAACTTTTCTTCAATAAACTGAAATTCTTTACGACGTGCCTTTCTTATTAATAAATTTCATTCAGCATGTAATTAAAAAGTTAAGCAAACCACTGATAAACAGACGACGACCTATGGTAACCTCATAACGCGCGTAACTTAAATAAAACACAATCCTTCGAATATAAACCGAGCGTATACTGTAAGCTCAATGACTCCAAATATAAACATTCGCCACACATACAGAAAATGCCGAACTGGTGCAGACTTTTTTAACGTGAATAGTAGAGCGGTTGATAAAAATAATAAAACATTACTGACCTGCACAATATAAAATTGCTAGGCCGAGTCGCTAAAGTCAATGTCTGTACTGAAAAAGCCAGCAGTAAAAAACCGGTTGGTATACAGTGCACACACACACACACACACTAAAAATCAGTCTCTTCTACCTACGGCTGAAAAAAAGAGAATCGAAAATCTTGAATATATGTGCTGGGCACCGCCGATCAGGGACGTTACAACAATTTTTATTTCGTATTCTTAGACAATTCTTCCAACGCAACAGCAAACAATTCAAATGAATCCGCCTTTAGATCCATTATAAGTTATTTAAGGCTCGACAGTTGTTATTATTCATCTCAAACACTTGATTTGACTTAATTCACTTGAAACGTCGATTGCCTAGCAGCACAAGCCCCCGTCTATATTTTGTGCAGCAATGTCACTGAATTTCCTTTGATGCGCGACATAAAATCGCTAAAAATTGGCTCGCCTCTAACGCGCGGCAATACCTAAGGTACCCATTGTTCGCAGCAGCATGCACGAACGTGCCTCGCGCAGCAACCGCGTGAGATAGATACGCGGCTTTACACGATGCGCACATTACGAGCTTTTGCGGGGGGGTAACCCTTGGTCGTCCATTTATAGATCATTCACGTTTCCAGCTTTTCGTTATCTACAGAGAAGCCGGAAACGTCCGCAACTTCTTTCTGAAGACGAGCCTACTAGTTCAATCCGTACCAAATATAGTATAAGCCTTGTTCAAAATAGACGTAATATAAAACAACTTTAAACTTGAAGTTAAATAAGCAAGTGAACATTCAGGATATCTATCATCTTGGTGAATACAATAGTTGATAATTTCTAACAAAAATGAACTTATTATTTCAAAAACTAATGTAGGTAAACTGTATTCAATTAGCGAACGTCTCAACGGTAGCTTAGTCATTAATATTTATTGTATTATCACTGATCTCATAATTTGTGTCTAGACACTTGCTCTGGCAGGGTTTTAAAACCTTTCTTTTGCGTCAGGCACGTCCATGTCTTCAACTAGACCTGACAATTCTTACCCGTGTTGATCATTTTACAACAGGTCGTTTTTTGCTTTCTTGCCATCTACATGCGGATTTTTTTTCCTCTCAATGTAATTTATCTTAAAATCAAATGTAATACCTAATTACTTTTAATGAATATTAGATAATCGTACAGTTAGTTATTAGTTATAATGACGGTGTAGATTCAGTATAGATGGTAATAAATTTTGTTTTTCTCAATTAAGTTAAATCTCTAAAAACTCTTAGTAATATTGTTTAGTTATATTTGGTTCTAATTATTCACTAATAAGTAACAACTACTGCTCGGTCTGTGTGCCCCGACAGACATTGAATTGCACTTCAAAGTAAAAAGAATTTCATTTTTTCGAATCCATATTATTGAATAATCACTTTTATCCAGTGTTCCGTTAAGTTTGTGTTTTATTTATAAAAAAATAGTAAAAATATGGGAGGTGCAAGAGTATACGTAGAAGAGGTCAACCGTGTCTGACATGGTTGAATATGATTAATTAAATATTAAAGTTAAAGGCTATGAAATAGGAATGCCACTACAAATAAGAAAAGAAATGAAAAGGAAGTCGACCTAAAGCCATTTGCCTCACAGTGATGAGCTTGTATTTATCTCATTATGTATAATAGTACAACGTATTTTCACAGTGGTTGGTAGCAATTAATGACCGATTAAAATATTTAATCGAGAATACAAAAATAAAAAATTGTATGATGGCTTCCACGGGAAAATTATTTGAAATTATTAATATGACTTTAGTAAAGAAGAGCTGGCTCGGAAAATATGATGGTTTTTCAAAGACGAAACGTAGTAGAATCGTATGTATTTATATAAAACCTTAAATAAAAAATACATTTCCGTATTTGAAAAATAAAATTGATGGTGACCCCTTGAAGACGAAACTTTAATGAAATTTTTGGTATGGTAATTAATAGAAAACCACGTTTATTAAAAAATAGTTAAGCATACTTTTTTTGATATCTTTACTAATAACAATGGCACATTTAAAAAACAAAAATAATCATTTCGAATATCTCAGGACCTAACCAAAATATTTATTTATCATCTAATTTTCCATCAATAAACCAACATTTTTCTTCATTCCATCGATATTTTATGTATGACAGTTTACGAGATCTCTGTATACGTCAATTAATTCCGGTTGACCCTGTACACTGTGGACGGAAATAAAGGAGTACATCTTTTAATTGAAAATATTTTTTTTGTTTTTTGGGCGATTTTTTTTTGCAGGGCTAATAACCTAACATGTCCTCAACATGACTGTAAATTTGGAAGCAAAAATAATGTACAGGGTCGGACTTATAAAAACTATCCAGAACACTTCAGTAAAAAGGAAATTTTCCGAAATTACCGGATTCGCGAAATAACATTTTTTTTATTAAATAACAATTTAACAAATAACACATTTATGAAAACAGTTTAGTAACTTTAAAACTAAGAGTAAAATATTATGAATGTGGCCACCATTATTGTTTACCACTTCTTGAAGTCGT
>CAJUYI010000109.1:53943-71147 GCA_910591695.1 Galerucella pusilla
CCCCTTACTTCTACTCAGTTTCTGAGAAGAGTCTCAGAAACTAGTAGCTCTTTTAGTCCTATTTCCCGGAGGAATTTTAGGATATCTGCAGGCTTCAACTTAGGTAAATGCTCCTCTTCTATCCAGTAATCTCCCAGGTGCTGTACTCTAGGATTCTGGAGTGCTGTGCAGTTGGAAAGTATTTCTTTTTCCATGACACAAGAAGAAACTTCTGTCAGTTAATAATTATTTTACACGAAACCTAAAACAAAATATACAAACGAAATAATAGTAATAAATAATCGTTTTTACAATCCTGTGGTTTTTTAGAACAATGACGTACATGACTTGCTCTAAGAAATATGTAAAAGAGTTTTCTATTTCTAACATTCACGTTATTCGAAAATAAATCGTAAGTTATTAACTAAAATTAGAATGACATGATTATAATTGAAAATTGTACATAAAAAGCCATCAATAACGAACAAACTTCAAATATTTATATTCATGTATAAACCTACACACGCAACCGAAACTTTTTTCAAAATTGGGAACACGAATCGTGGAAATACTTTTCATTCACCATTTTTGTAGAACAACTAAATTAAAATATTCAAAATGAGTTTATGGCCCAATACAGAGTGGGAGTAAGTATATTCGAGGTATCTATAGGTAATAGTTTTTCTTCTGTAAGTTCCTTGTGGCATTACTTATTCTTTTCATCTTATTCTTTTGGGAATCAAACCACAATAATGTTTTTTATTTTTTATTTCAACGTTTCGGTAGCGTTCCAGCTACCGTTGTCAAGATTTACTAGTAATAAAATTAATAAAATAATTTTTGGTCCCTATCTGACACAACGAAAAAATATGACAACTAGAATCAATAATAGAATAAGAGAAAAAAGAATATATAGTTTTTATTCAATAAAAATTGATGGGAATAGCTTGAATTATACTGAATTACTAAATTATTATTTTTTATTGCCAAAATATCATTACATTTAATTAAGAGTTATATACAAAAATATAAAAACTTAAAATTGATTTTTCTAAAAAACGGTGCAAATTAGCATATTTATTTGAATTTGTTTTGGAAAATACTTTATAGTTTGTAAATTTAATGCAAAATTTGTTAACAAACTAATTCACAAAAAGGTTGGGAATTCTGGAGCCATTGGCGTTACTTTTCTTGAAAAAAACTTTTGGATAAAGGCACTAGTATCTGTAGAAGAGTTTCAGGACGCTCTGTATAGGGGAAAGAGGCTGGTATTTTTAGATTAACATCCTTTGTAAGCGTGACGCGTATATAATCCAAAATACAGCCCTGAATAAAATAAATTTATAGCTATCTGCATGAAAGAAGTGTGTTTTGTAGTTTATAAATTTTAATGCAAAATAGGAAAAATAAAGGGGAAAAATGTCGAGATGGTGGCGTGCTTCGAAGCCATTATTACAAAAATTTTCAAATTATAAGTTTGAAATATAATTTTATAATATCGCATGTCAATATCTTCTACATTAGCAATGGAATTATTATTTTTCAAACTACCCAAAACAAATACGAAATATTTCAAAATGGTATAGCACAATATTATGGAAAATCGCTTGTAATAAAAAATTTATAGTTTTCAAAATTACATATAAATCAATTCCGACTGAACGATGTAATAGACTGTCGTTAAGTTTTTGTATTTATTTATTATAATTCCACAATAAAAATTTAAATAGAGAACGTTATGCTCTATTTTCACCGTGAAATTATAGAAAAATCAATTAAACTCAAGTAGTTCGAAATTTCATAAAAAATTTGATACAAAATAAAAAAGCTACTAATTCTGATAGTAGATGAGAGAAAAATAATTTAGGCGCAGTGCTATTTTGTCGGGCGCTATTTTGTCCACCGCTGTTTTTGTGCGGAACTATTTTGTCCTGCGCTGTTTTTGTCCAGCGCTTTTTTGTCCGCCGCTGTTTTGCATAGCGTTAATTTCGTTCAGCGCTATATTGTCCTGCGCTGTTTTTGTCCAGCGGTATTTATCCTCCGCTGTTTTTGTTCAGCGCTATTTTTGTGCGGTGCCATTTTGTCCAACGCTATTTTGTCCGCCGCTGTCTTTGTTTTGCGGTATTTTTGTGCGGCGCTATTTTGTCCGCCACTGTTTTTGTTCAGCGTTAATTTTGTGCGGCACTATTTTGTTCAGCGCTATTTTGTCCGCCGCTGTTTTTGTTTTGCGGTATATTTGTGCGGCACTATTTTGTACTGCGCTGTTTTTATCCAGTGCTATTTTGTCCGCGGCTGTTTTTGTTCAGCGTTAATTTTATCCAGCGCTATTTTGTCCGCCGCTATTTTTGTTCTGTGGTATATTTGTGCGCCGCTTTTTTGTCCTGCGCTGTTTTTGTCCAGCACTATTTTGTCCATCGCTGTTTTTGTTCAGCGCTATTCTGTTTACCGTTGTTTTTGTTCAGCGTTATTTTTGTGCGAGGCTATTTTGTTCAGCGCTATTTTTTCCACCGCTTTTTTTTGTTTTGTGGTATATTTGAGCGGCGCTATTTTGTCCGCCGCTGTTTTTGTTCATTGTTAATTTTTTGCAGTACTATTTTGTCCTGCGCTGTTTTTTCAGGAGCTATTTTGTCCGCCGCTATTTTTGTTCTGTGGTATTTGTGCGCCGCTTTTTTGTCTTGCGCTGTTTTTGTTCAGCACTATTTTGTACGCTGCTGTTTTTGTTCAGCGTTATTTTTGTGCGACGCTATTTTGTCACACGCTGTTTTTGTCCAGAGCTTTTTTGTCCGCCGCTGTTTCTGTTTTTAGGTATATTTGTGCGGCGCTAATTTGTCCAGTGCTATTTTGACGGCCACTGTTTTAGTTCAGCGTTAATTTTGTGCGGCACTATTTAGTCCAGAGCTTTTTTGTCCTGCACTATTTTTGTCCAGCTTTATTTTTATGCGGCACTATTTTGTGCTGCGCTATTTTGTCCAGCGGTATTTTAACCTAGCGCTATTTTGTTGGCCGCTGTTTTAACCTAGCGCTATTTTAACTGACGCTATTCTGCTACAGACCCATAATATATATAGTATAGTTGTCTTTAATGATTTTTAAATCAGAACAATTTGAAATAACGTACTTTTTAAAATTTCGACCACCTGAGTAAAAATGAGGAGAAACTAACTGTTATTTTTCTGTTTAAACCTCAAGATAAAATAAATTCTTAGGACTATTATGATTTGATACAGTGGTTGCTATTTGTAATGAATAATTTTAACTGCAATCTACACACATAATATACGTTTCAACACGGCGGAAACTTGAAACAAAAATTAATGTCCTGCATGTATCTAATTAACGAAACTAACAGAAGTATATAGCTGGAAAATTGTTGAGCAAAGATTTATACTTACGGATAGTTATTATTTTACATTGTGTAAGGATTTATAATAAAGGGGTGAAGCTTTATTTGAACTTTGTTAAATGACAAGCGGGTCGTTTTAAATAATGGCTATCAAATAAAATTGCTTTATAAATAACCGAGATTACACTTAATGGATATCATATTTAAAATCCGAAGATCCTGTTCTAATATTTCAATACTTCGCCCAAAATTATGAGGTGTATTAAAATACAATTAATTTATGTTCAAAATGCATTGTGCTCGTGCATCTAAAGCGTGTCCTGCGTGAGTGATACTTAACTGTTTTTCGTCTACCGAATAAATAAAAAAATAGAGAAATATAACAAAAAACTTTGACATACACTGACGTTTGAATAAAAAATAAATGTGAAACGACAAATTAATCAAGTGACAGATGGTAAAACACTTCTGTGGTCCCATTTTTAGCAAAATACTCAGCTTTTTGATTACCCTTGATATTTCGTTGACCTGGTGCACAGATCAGCTGGTTCTTAACCTAGATCTTTCTGAATTGAATCTGGTTGTTTTCAACAGCTTTTTTATTGTTTTATCGGGTGCTTTGCAATATTGCGTATATCTTCGCCAGAAATAAAGTGTATAATGTTCCACCATATGATTTTTTGGAGTATTTTCTTGCTCCTGTTGGAGATATATATGAATGTTACCCTTTTATACTTCTTGAGGTAATGATGAGAAGCAGATTGGGTCTTGGTCTTGCGATTTTGTAAGACCAGGACCAAAACGAGCATCTCACATGCAAGACCAAATAAAAATTGTAACCAACGTTGGACATGGGGTAAATGAGCAAAGAGCAATACAAATACTGCAAGTATTTTGAGCAAAACCAGGACCCGATAATCAATACTTTGATCTTGCTTTGCTTATCACTATTAGCAATGACTATAACAATAATTTTATTTTATAGTCACTGCTATTAGGTAACAGAGCTTCTGGACTAATTCAAAATTTATTTAATGAACATATACTTTATCAAATATCGTATTCAGAGATCAAATAACTTGGTAATATTAAAAAAAATAACTACGTATTGAATAAATAAAAAATTATCACTAATTACATTATTTAAAGCCCGCTAAATTTGCCATGAACTTTATCAGATATTATAAAACATTTTTGAATTATTAATTGTGGCTTTATCAACAAATCAACACAATACAATAACTATTATAATTTATAGCAAAATATTAGAAAAATTGGTTTTAATGGCAATACAGATGTTCATTCATTCATAAAGGTAGTATATAGGTAATAAGACCTTGACTGTTTCCTTATCTGCTATTTGTATATTTACATTCGGAAACTACTTTATATATAAAGAAATACCTTGAAGATATTTATTTTTTTATTCAGCAAAATTGAAGGAAAATGTTTGGGCTTTGATAACACTGTCAGTGGTAACTCTTTATTTACAGATCTGAAGGTCTGAAGCAGTGGCAGATCTAAGAATTGTGTGGCCTTGCGATTGATTATGGATGGGACGTCAACATACAGATTGCGAAAAGTCTATTCGAGCCATACGATTTTCACAAGTGCGACAAGGAAAATATGAGAAAAACACTTGAAAGAGAGAGAAGAATAATTGTGCGCAGTCAGCTGTTGCCAAATGTATTTATCTGTAAAAGTTATTCCCAATTTTTGTCGGCAACAATGTTAAATACCAATAATTGTGAAATCGAAAGGAGTGTATAATATTACCAATCTCGAATTTCTCCCAATAAATACGGCGGTATTCCGTATTAAAAGTTAAATGCAAAATAATATAATTATTCCTAAGAAAGTACCAAACATTTTAAACTGGCAACGCTGCTTTCATATCAGATTGGTAGCTGGAACTGAAAACACGCCCAACGCTGACTGCGAACAATTATTCTTCTCTCTCTTTCAAATAGTTTTGCTCAAATTTTCTCTGTCGTACTTGTGTTAATCGTATGAATCGAATAGATTCTTCGCGATCTGTATATAAACCATATTATATAGTTCAATAACTCCAGTTATCATACATTTAAAATAGAGTTGTAAAGTGGACCGTTGCGTTTTAAACTTGAATATCTAGAAAATAGTGAATGACAGAACAAAAATAATGGGGCACATTGAGTTGGCATAATTTGGACAAAAACTATTTTTTGGAATTTCTGGAAGTTCAAAAAATGGTTGACATTTAACACGAAGTGTTTGGAAAAAAAAATCTATTGTAAAAATTGGTACATATACCTCTATTATTGTTAAAAAAAAATCCCTGTTTGGTCCGCTTTGGAAAAAGTATTGATTTTTGAAGCCTTAAGGTGGGGCACTTAATTTTTAGCCGCTGTCTTTCTCAATAATTTCCTTTTTTCTTATACGTTTCACCATTTAGCTTTACTGTTCCTAAATTTCCCGTTTTATCCTGAAATATTTCAAACAATTTTTATATGTCGTAATTGTGGGTGAATTGAGTTTCTGGCTATAGGCACATTTTTTAGAACTTTAGTTCTTTATGTTAGGTTGGAGCGAGGAAAAAATCTGACCGAAAGAGAGGGGTCGAAACGCAAATGATCTGACCGTTACGTTACGTTGTTACGTTATTTGCCTCGACTCGGACGGCGAGCTAGTCTCTCGGCGCAAATCGTTGATTGTCAGCATACATTGTATTATTAATTACAGTTAATAGAATACTTAATATGTAACTTTTAATAGCGCCGTTAATACCTTGTTACCACATTTTAATTTTTTTTACTTTAATTCGTCCATTTGCTTGATAAAAGGTTTTTTATGTTCAAAATCCACCGACACTGAGAAGAAAAATTAAAACGATATAGTACATTCAATAGCCTTCTTGGTGTGCGTCATCGTTTGTGACGTATATCCGGGTTTTGGGTGTCTCGTTTATTATAGGCACGTTTTTTTTACATCATTTATTCACTATTAGTTGAATGACGTCAGTATCCGTTGCAACGACATGTTAGAGTCATCAGTGAAACATAAAAAAACGCTGTTGTTGTTGTTTAAATCATTCGACCACTGACAATCTATTTCTAAGTTGATTTTGATATTTTTTCTTCAATTTCTGACGCTGTTAATAGCGCCGTCAATACCTTGTTACCACATCTTAAATTTATTTATTTTAATTCGTCCATTTCTTTGACCGCTTAAAAAAATCGTTAGTTTTTCGAGGTTAAGCTGTCATTTTGTAAACCACCGAATTTATCCACTACCTCGATACAACGGTGGAGTGGTTTGCAATTTTGGTTGATGCAACAGAAATAATTTTATGCGTCATTTCTTCAATCTACAATCCACCAATGAATATAAAAACGCAATTGGTCGATTGGCGGATCTACCGGTGAATAAAAGAACGTGCCTTATTATTCATAGCTTCCAAATGAGTCGTTGAAAACCTGGAAATCATCTTTCTACCAAAAAAAAGTTACTGGCCAAAAATGACCTATTTTCGAATTGTCAACTAGCTGACAAATGACCAATGAATGTCAAATATTTAATGACAACGCTTGGGTAAACTGTCAACTATCTGTCAAATCAAAAATGGAAAATTAATATTTTAAGTAAAGTATTGTATATATTAAATTCGAAAAATTTTTAAATTTAAACTTAATTCTACATAAAATCACCCATATTGCTATTTTTAGTATACAAATTTGTATGTATCTTCGTGATAATTATAAAAAATAGAATTGAACCTCTACCAGCAATTTTAAGTAAGTGCCGGATAAATTCAGATCACTTTTTCTATTTATAATTTGATCAAGTACGTTTTTATTCCGCAACTCGCACAAAAACAACTGAATATAGCTTAACAAGGAAATATTTGCGGTCAGCATATTTCTTCCTATATTTTAATAAATGAAAATAATCATATTCAGTACCAATCTCATATTTTACCCTTGAATTTCCCCCTCTTATATAAAAAAAACGCCTTTTATCCAGGGTTTTGTATACACCGCAAGGCCGACTTGATGTACATGCACTCTAGTCGCTCATTGCAATTTTAAACTGCACTGTTGTAGTTACGTGTTCATTCTTTTAAAAAATCGCATTCGGATGAGTATCTCTTGAAGAAGTAAAAAAATCGAGAGTGATTCAGATTTCGGTTATGTTCCACGCTCTAAGTAGGCCATGGTGGTTAACTGTCAAATCGGTGCATTTGAATCTGAAACAATCGCGACTCTCGGTAGGCCCTCTATGATCTCAGACAGTGAATTACAGTAAACATTGTGGTTGTTTTTTTTTATATAAATTTTTTGTGATGTAATTTAGTTTTATTTTTATATAAGAAGACTTGGAATTTGTGCGGTTACTAATGATTATGGAAGCTGAGGCAGCGGTTAGTATTTTTACTAATTTTTAAACTTTGTTTTTTATTATAACGATTTAAAATTTGACATTGCATACTTTTAAAATAGTAAAAATACACTATACATAACTATCCGGCATTTATAATATAATTACTTGATTGTTTATTGGAAAAAAATGTATATTAATAATTCAATAATTACTAGACTCTGATATAATACTGTATATTAATAGAAAAATATTAATTTTTATACAGAAATAAAAAAGTATGGAATAAAATTAAATAGTATCAACTCATGAACTCTTCTATAGTCTATTTTTATGAACTGCCGATGTGTATCTATTATTATTACTCTGCGCGCCTGCCAAAATTTATTGTTTATTATTTTATCTAAATAAAATATATTTCTTTTTTACTTTCTCATTTCTTTTATAGTCTCCATATTACAATATTGCTCCTTCCTATGAAAATAGACTTTTTGGAATACTTTTTTCACTTATAATTGCACAAGTGGTTTGTATTTTATCTGGTAAATTTGGGTTGTTTAATGAGAGAGAAATTGCTAAAGGAAACAGTTTAGAATTTAAACAACACAAATTTACCCAATATCAATACAAACCCCGAGTGTAATTTTGCAGGACAATTTAATGAATGAGAAATTTGGAAACATATCAATGCAAACTTTATTTATGGAACCTTAAAAACAAACACATTTTTATTTTAATGTACAATTATAAAAAACGCAGTTATTGAAATTCATACTAGGAACAGTGATATTGATGAACAAATGAATGAGTGAAAAAACCACTAGTGTATTTGTCGGGGGTAATACCACAAGAGCTCAGATTTAGCCGGATATTTTTTGTGGTTGTTTTCGAATACTTACTTTCATTGGCAATTCAACGAGAGCTGTTCTGGAAAAATCACGAGAGCGCAGCTCGAGTGATTTTGCCTGAACAGATCGAGTTAAATTGCCAATGAAAGTAAGCATGAGAAAACCACCGGAAAAAATATCCTGCTAAATCTGAGCTCGCGTGGTATTTGGTAAGACAATCCCATGAATAAAAAACTCAATTCAATTAAACTAAATTAAATTAAATTGATTCCATATGGAGGAATGAGTTTTCTTGGTATTTTCTGGAGTTGATTTTTCAATCTCCCTTACTATTTCTGCTTTGCAAATATTTCCAAATCTCGACATACTTTTTGGAATTGTTATATGCTGTTTAATTCATTCTGTTTTTGACATTTATAATTGTCAAATTGACGTGCATTGCTTGGTAAACAGATAGTACCTAAATGCTAGGGTTGCTACGGTAACGTAATTTATCCGATATTTTTATCCACTTGCAAACTCTCTTCCTTCCTATTTAGCCGACAGCAAACTACGATTTTTGTATTCACAAATGGGAATTATTATACATGAATGGGATTGTCGCTGTGAAAGTTAGAACTAACTTTTGCCGCTGTCAAAGTGACAATTGCACTGTGGCATATGCGATTTTTCATACATGAATTAAATTGCCAACAAAAAAACTATTTGTTTTGAAAGTTTCCATAGCGTACTTCCACTCATTTCAGGGTAATCCTTGTCATCTCGAACCATTGCAAGAACTTTGTCTACTGCCGCGAAAATTATTTTCCAAAGAAAAGCGCATGCTCTTTCCTTCCAATTCTTTTTTCACCAGATCTTCCTTAGTTTACCCGACGCTTTACGTGCTGTTTGAAACTTGGCACATTTCTCTTCTTTAATAACTCTGTAAATTGTAGATTTCCCAACACCAAACGTACTACTAACTAATTCCAATGTGTCATCAACACTTTTATATAAACGCTTGTCTGTAAATGATTTAAAACAATTAAATATTCGAATGTTTTTCCATTAACTGTTAAGGGACCGATTTTCCGGCATTTATCCGCTCCTTCCAAATTTTCCAAAATCACACTAGAATGCACAATAGACTCCACACTGCACCCTGCAAGTTGCAATAACCAGAAATTTGTTGGGAAGCTATTTATCTACTTATAATTGGAATAAAACAAAATTTTCAACCCTTATTGGCAAATAATCTTATGATACGGCTATGTAAATTTTAATACGCAGGGTTTTTGGCCTGTCCAAACCTTTTTCTATTGTTCTGTGCAGCTTATGGTTACCTATAAAAGACCAATAAAACACCGAAAACCTTTAATAGCTCTTTAGTATTATTCTGTAATGATATTTGAAAAGATCGTAAGTTTTGCATCAGAAATTAAGTTTAATTACTCTTTCAAAGATAAAAATAGACTATAATTACGTAAATATTCAATTTTTATACATGTTTATTATGATATAATACTGTATTTACTAACATTTTGTTGTTAAATAAAAATATAAAATATCTATAAATATGAAACATAAATTGTAAAAAAGATAAAAAATTATGACTATAATCATATTCCATCGGGTTAAATAGGTTTGGGGGTAGTTATTTGTTAAACCAATTGTGAAATGTACCTACTATATCTTCACTATTTTTCATAATTTTAAATTCATGATCCTTTTCAATTCGAACTGAAAATATGAAAAATATCCCCGATTTAATAATTTATTATTTTTATTTATAATTGTCAAGTGAGATCGGAAATGTTTATTTTCTGCGATGGAAGCATTTTGTTTTGATTCAATTATCAATAAATTATTCTTGTCTAAAAGTACTACTTAAATTTTATAAATTGTCCAATTTAGAAAATATTAAATTTAACGCCACACAAAAAACCATGTTCTCAACTGGGGTCAATGTCACTAAATGTTGAAATTGTTCATTTCTATCGATAACGTCACCCAGTTTTAAAAAGTGTCCCTTTCTATAACTATAATAATTATAAGAATATATTCCTCAGGTACGTAAATATGAAATTGACGCCGGCACTCTGCACAAATAGTTTTTTATTCCGAACACACAAGTGCTTATCTCAAATGGTATGCATTACAAGCTACGCATAATTTTAGATAGAATCTAATAATATTTCTTTTGCACGTTTCTTAAAACGAATATTGCAAAGTACCATATAAAACATTTTTATTTGATTCATTATATTAAAATTTTACTATTTGGTAGATGATTTCTTTCTCTAGATTCTGACAGGTATAGACATGTAACTACTTTACAAACTCAGATTTCTGATAAACCTTAAAAAGTATGAAAATGTTTCATCAGATTAAAATTGGCAAATGCTATAAGCAAATTAAGATGAAATGTATATATTTAGTTTCTCGCGAAACTATAGAGATAATCGGAATATTAAATGAGATTCTTAAAGAGGAGAAAATTTCCAATACGACATAATTTAAGTTTTTGAAATTCTATCTTTGTTGCTGATAATTTTTAATTCGCTGAATATAGAATATGGAAAACTGAGAAAAATAGTATATTAAAGTATAAGTGGATATTAAGGTCTTCAAAACACTCGCTATTTTAGGCCGGAGTGCTCGAAATAGAGCAAGTGTTTTAAAGACCAGTTATCCACGAATACTTTACGCTATTTTTTTTTGGGGCACTTCGAAATTATAAATACTGGTCTATAACTTCTACAACAACAATAAATGGAAATCATATATGGAAATAAGAACTAAATGTCAAATGGTTGAATTCGTGATGCGTTGTCATGGAAATGAGAAAAGCATAAACTAATTTGTATTTTTATGGAAGTTCAACTTTATTGAGTTCTGTGAATGTCAATAGTATTAATTTAAATACCATTTCCTAAGATTTGAAAAATCGAAATATTAATATTTCAAACAATACCAACGGCACTTTCCATTTTAATTTATGAATTTGACATTGTTAAATATTGTTAGAATAAAAGTTTTGACGTTACAAACTACTCCTGTCAGATCAATAATAAAAAAATTGTCATTTAGACATGAATTAGACCATAGATTTAGACTTCATTTCTCGAGTTGTTGATGTTGCCACGATAACTTCAAAACACGCGCGTGTTTTAAAGTTCGATTTAAGCACGCTGAGGCGTGCTTTAAATAGGTAAAATGGTTCAATAATAAAACAAAATATTTTATTACCTAATATAGGGTTGTTTTTATAATTTTTATTTTGATGGTAATAAGTATTTTTGTTAATAACAAATTGCTAAAGTAATAAATAATGAAATTGTTACAAAATTGTTTTTTTTTGTTACTCACTAGAGGCTTGTCAATTGAAATTTGAAAAAAGTTCTTTCCACAACTTGCTACTATTTTTTTGTTATTTTTAAAACCCCAAAATTGTGAAAAAAATTAAAAACGTGAATAACTAATAATAAATAAATAAATAAATGGATAAATGTCGTAAAAACCAATATTTTAATTCCATCCATTAATACAAAACCGATAAAAAAAATTCTATCAACATTTTTGGTATTTTCAGCTTTTGTACTTTTTAGAAAAATTTATTATATACAAAATGTTGACGTGATCTTTAAGTACACATAATAGAAAGAGCTTCAAGAAGCGAATAAATATCTTAAATTAACATGTACATGGACATGAAAAATTTATTCAATTTAAAATCGCCCTTGTTGAAAAATGGAGTTGGATTGATTTTTTCAACGGCCCCCTATTCCTTTAAGTGATGAAAACACATCCACAATTTATTTGAATTTTTCAATTTATTTTTAATATTTAAAACAATCATTTTTTTATTACGTATTTGAACCGAGAGCACGAATCCCGAAGAGGCAGTTTTTCAGCGTCAATTTGAAATTATTAGCAATAGATATATAGAATTCTGTGCTTAATGACTTTTTTTTGAAAAATTCCACCTTTTTAAAAACTTTTTTCATGTTTTGATTATCCTTTAGACTTTCTGATCTATTCGCAAAAACCAAAATGCCTATTTTTTGTTTCAATTCCATTATAACTTCTGCAAAATTTTCCCAGACGTAATTCCGAGTCCAATAACTAATATACGAATCATAGAGGCGAAGGAGTTTAACTTATAACGTCTACATAAGATAAAAAAGACATATCCTCCGTGTTTTTTCATTTTTTATAAAATCGATGTCTATTTTCTCATCCGCGTTAATATAAATAAAATAAATATAATGAATAATTTAAAAATATGTTAATGGCTCGATATTTTCCCACAACATATCATCTAAAGAAAACCTGCTTATGTAGATCAAGAAGAGTTGAACCGGTTTAATAAGGTCTTCTACTTATATCACTCCGGGTGCAATTAGTAGAATTCTGATTTTTAGATGGTCATCATTATCTTTCGCGGCATAATTAAATCTCGGTAGAGTATTTATTACCGTTTATCGAATGGGCTGTGTGAAATGTTAGAATAGGGACAGTACCAATACATTACAAGGCGGTACATACCGTACGAGAGAGGGTTCACGCAATGGCAGCACTGATGGGTTCATGGTCATATATCGTAAATTTAAGATGTTGCTTATATCGGCCGACTTTACAAATTTTGTATTGCTTTTTTAAATTTAGATTCAAGTGCTTCGCGATCTAATGATCATTGCCATTGTGTATTTTACAATAAAGTAGGTTAGGAAGTATATTTACACGTGAAAATTTGCTGTTGTCATCTTAGAATGTATTGTGGACTGGATGCTATCGGCTCAGTGCTTTTGTCAAGCTATGCTTGGTTTTAATTTCTTTATATAATTAAACAAATACCTTTTGGTTCCCTTTGTTGCTTGGTCTGCCCTCTAGCCTCCTACAATGTTTCAGTCATTTTTTATTGCTTTATAATGAAGTATTTTATTGAAAAATGTCCCCGTTCTGTATCTGTAGAGTAGGGAGGGTGAGTGTAGGCTCACGACACTTAGGCCACAGGTGACCCATTGTACATTCTCCCGAGGAATTGTCCTCCCAGGTCATCGTCCATCCTGTTCTTCCCAGGAAGGGGATATCTCCTTTATATCGGTAGGTGTAGGCCAAGACTCACCGAACACACACTCTCTTATTGACGATAACTCCGGACACTCGCAAAGGACATGCCTGACAGTTTCATCTTCTTGTTCCCACATCCTGCATAGAGGTGTGTCTACTAGCCCCATAGTATGGAGGTGTTTCCTTAGTTGACAGTGGCCAGTCAGAGATCCTACTGTTAAACGTAGGTTTTTCCTGGTCATCGTCAAATATTCCTTCGGCGTCAGTTTCCCAGGGTCGCCCAGTGATCCTGCTAAGACTACATCCTTTGATTCCATCTCATCTCTTAAGGGATTGAGCATGGGTGTAACGTTTGGCTAGGTCCGCAATTGTCGAAGTCGTTAAGCCCTAGGTGTCCCCGTTATTTCCTTAAGATATGAAAGGTTTACTTTCCTGGTTTTGGAGTATTCAAAGAGATTCGCACAAATAACAAAACGAATTCCCTAGCAAAATATTCGCACAAGATGAAAACTGACGAAAATTAAGGTTAGAAAAAGCAAAGGTTCAAAAGAAGTTGACCAAAACATTTGCTGTTGTGAATATTTATAAGTAAATTGAAAGAAAATAATTCTTTATTCATTATTAACCGTTTTGTCTTGATGTACCTTCCATCTGGGGATAAATAATCTAAATTTGACATGTAAAAAACTCGTCCGCCATGCTAAAATCAACTTTTGGCAGATTTTCTGCAATACTCTTTGAATATTCTGGCTCCATTTCTTCTAATAATATTCTCAAACAACTAAAAAGTACAAGAATATTTAAAAATTGAATCGAATCAGTTAACACAACCACAAAAACAAAAATCTCAGCTTAGGTTCTTCTTCGTTTGATGTTTTGGTCTCGGCCGTTGCAGCAATTGGCCAGCCATTTTGACAAATACTGCCAACATAATTCCAGGCCTCCCCAAGGTCAAACGATTCACCCCCTATATTTCTTTAATTTTTTTAATAAACTTTGGAACATTTATATTCGAAACAAAGCTGCACAAGGTGCAAAATCATCAGTAAATATATTTATTTTGAGATTTAATTATCAACTGGAAATGCCCATTTCTCTATACGATGGAATCCATTACAGAGACTCCTCCAGGAGGTCGAGGCTACTGATATACCATTTCAGTATCATTTGTGGCAAGTCTTATGAATAGCATGAATGACATATAATTTTGTGGAGTGGATTGTACAGGTTTTGGGAAGTCGGTAGGGTGCTTTAGTTCATTCTGAAGTGGAATTAGAGCTTTTTGTTATCGCTAGAAGCATCGGTCTAGTTTGTATGACTTCTTTGAGAGCTAGAGAAAGGCGACGACTGGGAGCTTGTTTTTTTTATAAAGATCTGAGTAAATGTTCGTAAAAAAACCAAATGTATTTTTACAGACACCGGGTAAAGATTGAATAATGGATACATTGAAATTAATATTACGCATTTGAAATTCATACCATAGACAATAGAAAAATCAGAATACATCTAATCTATAAATGTTTTTGCAAAACAATCAGGTTATTGTTTATGCAGTTTTTCACAAAACAACCGCCATTTGAAAAGGTTTTTTTCGATAAAAAAAAAGTACTTTATAGTCACATGACCTAACACTCATACTTCGGCATTATCATAATTCAATAATTAATCGAACAAATTAAAATTTCACTACATTAAACATAAAATTTGCAAATGATACGTGAACTGGTTAACATTATCATGATTGTCCAGAAATTTTTAAATACCAAATACATCTTGAATATGTATTTTAAAATTAACCTTTCCCAACTACGTCATGATGATCAATAAGAGAGTCTCTAGGCACTGCTTTTTTAACAAATTATTTCTTATTAATTAAGTTTATTCGACGTTATTATAAATTTTATATTTGATAGAAGGAAATATTTTAGTTAATTGGAAGATTTTTTGGGAGCTCTGCAAAGGATGGAAAAATGCATTTCTCTTTGTCGAGAATACTTTATCTGAAAATATCCTACATTCATTGTAGAGTAAGATCCCAGAGCGATGAGACATAACTTATTTTCAAATAGATGAAATGTTAGGTTCTCAGTAGCTTCTCGTGTGCTATGAATACCTGTGTGTTTGTGGAGCTAGCCTAAGGGCACCTGGGCAGATATCAGGTGAGGAAGGTAACTAAACATAAGAGTTACTTAACTTAAATTTGTATGTCTGATTTTCTAGAGTAGTATCATAAGTGTCGGACACTCTCCATGGACCAAAACTTTTGTCAGACGCTTTAAAGCTCCACAAAAAATAAATAAACTTTATTTATTTTCACATGTCTGACTTTCAAATATGTTATCTAGGCAACTATTACTAAGTTATATGTGCTCCAACAGATCCGAACTATACCGAATACTATGCGTTGTGCATGAATTTATTTTTTGTGGAGCTTTGAAGCGTCTGACAAAAGTTTTGGTCCATGGAAAGTGTCTGACACCCATGATACTGCTTTAGAATATTATTCTACAAAACATATATAAAAATCAGACATACAAATTTAATGGGAGTAACTCCCATTTTTAGTTACCTTTCTCACCTAATACCTGCCCAGGTGCCCTTAGGCTAGCTCCACAAACACACAGGTATTCAAAGCACACGAGAAGCTACTGAGAACCTAACATTTCATCCATTTGAAAATAAGTTATGTCTTATCGCTCTGGGATCTTCTATTGCTCTTATTGTTATAATTTATGTCATATTTGTTATGACAATAGATATTTTGGACACTATAATATGAAAATGTCCTCTATTTATTCAATTAGTAAAAATATACAGACAAGTGGAATGATAAGACATAAAGTGTCATACAATTTCACAATTAATAATATAAACAGTTTGTGAAATCAGTATTTACTTCCGTTGTACTCCTGATAACGAGCTATAGAGCATAATTGAAAATTCGTTGAGGTGTGATGTGACCTACATTTTTTTTATCAAAAGCAAAGTCAAAGTTTGAGAACCGCAGTCGACGGAAAAAATGCGTATATATGGTATACGCGTTCAGCACATAATAAAAGATAAAAATAACATTGATAAAAGTTCCATGACCTACCCCTACTTTTTCTACAGCTATCACAAAGAAATACTGCAATCTAAATATTTATGAAAGTAATAAAAAAAATATAAGTTTTTCTTTTGTTAAGTATTTTTCATGAATATGCATTAAGATTAATCGCTGAATCGAGTAGCAACTACGTAAGTAGGTATTTCGATAACGGGAATGGAGCGGCCCACTATATTATTTTGATGTACTACATGTACAGGTTGAATTACTACTTAATAAGTATACATTAGATATTAAATAAAATAATGTTTTTTTTTTCGTAAATCACTGGGAAATTTTGACATGCCATACAAAATTTCTTAAAGAGTAGGAAAAGCCTAACATTCCTGGATGACTGTGAAGATTGCAAGATGGCCACACATACAAATCTACGTGTCCTAGCGTTTTTCCTCTCGCCCTCATTATTTATTGAATTTATTCTATTTGGTCGTTCCACACTGTATAACAGACAATTTAGTTGAATGCTGATACAGATAGCGATAAAAACTTGTGTAAATAATTTTTGTTTTCAACACTTACA
>CAJUYI010000109.1:82958-102079 GCA_910591695.1 Galerucella pusilla
AAACTATCGATATGCTGATTGTACTTTTTCTCGCAGCGATTTGTCGCAGCAACAAGTCGCTGCGATTTGACGCAACGTGGAAAATGAACTTAAGAATAGCTATTTGTATCTGATGGCATGTCATAATGACAACGTTATGTCACTTGATTGAATTTATTCAAATGTATTTTGATTACTTATTTGATGTTGGTGTTTCAGACTGTCATATTTTGTTTTTATATTTTTAATAAAATGAATATAATAACATTTGTGAGGTAAAAATTAGTGATTTCTTTAGAATCTTTGTAACGATCTCAAATGATAATTTCACTTATTCTTAGTGACTGTCAAGAAAAACAGAGTCATTTTGACCAGGTTGCCGGCGCATCGAGGAGTGGAGGTCAATGAGGAAGCCGACTCCCTGGCAAAAAAGGGATCAGAGACTTTATTTATCGGACCTGAACCATTTTTGGCATTGCGGAAAGCACTGCTAGATCAGCCATAGCTACCTGGGCGGAGAGGAAAACCTACACATACTAGGCAGACCTACTGGGGCTCTTTCACTCGAAGGCGTTCATATACTACCCTTCGAGTACAAAAAATAAGCAGATCCTGGAATGAAGTAGAACAAACCTACGCATTCTGACGGGACTGCTTACAGGACATTGTAGCCCCACTCACATAGAACCTAACCTAGTGTCTGTCATATTGTCTATTGCAGTCTAAATGAAAATTCAATTTCAAATATGAATATTCATTTCCTAAGAAATATTTATGACTTGATTCAATTTATTTATAGCATATTCAGAATAGTTGCAAATTTTTCCTCAAACCAATTAGGATCCTCCGCCAAATATTCAAAAATTTAATTGATGCCAATCGTTGTAAGCATTCACCAATATTTCAAGTAAATAATTGTTTATTATTAACTTTATAGCTCAATATGAACGGCTTAGAAAACGCACCTACACTTAAAGATAGTAATGTATCTAATACATCATTTTTACATTTTCATTTAATGATTTCTTCCATCCAAAATTTAAAAATAATAAGTATATATAGCACTATGAAACCAAATTGTTGTTTTATTACACTATTTAAAGTTGAGCGCCAATGAAACAAAAGTTGCTCAATTTCGCTGATGAAATTATGATGTTGAATGACGTAAAAAAAAGTTAAAGTGAATAATGCAGGTTCTTGCCTAACTAACCAATAAATTTGGAGGTAACCTTAGCTAGTTCGATGGGCCTTGTTACTTTATTAATATAAAGAAAAGAATTTACTTAAGCAAAACTAGTAAAAAAATAGAAAAAGTAATTTTAGTGCGCCACTAATTTTCTTTCCTAAAACAAAATTAGAAAGAAAATCGAATTTAATGGTCAGCTAGCTTTTAATCTGTTAAAAAAAAAGAACTTAAAAAACTGAGTAAAAAAATGTATATAATTACAGTATTGAAATTACATAAAAGATGGGTTAGTAGCAAATACAACAAAAAAATACTTAGCACAATAACACAGTTGTTTGAAGTAGACGATGATGTTGATGATGTAGCTGTCTATGTAGGTACTATGGATTGTCTGTAGAATCGGTATTTGGGAAACTTCTTAGTTTAACAGGAACTGTGACCCAGAGGCTTGTTTGCCACTCAGGAATCTATGATCCAGAAAAATTTCTCGTTAAACCAGAATCTGTGCCCCAGAAACAGTCAGACTCTCCAGAAACTCTTTTATGTGCAAGTAAACTGTTTTCCCAGGAACTGTTCTGCCCAGGAACTGTTAATCCCAGGAACTGTACTTCCCAGGAACTATGCAGTAATCCAGATAGGTACCTTAGGGATAACGGCAGCCTACAAGTTTTTATTTAAACTAATGTTAAAATAATTACATGGATTACTGCACAGTTGTTGTATTGTCGACAAACGATGAGGGAAGACCTGCCGGAACCTTTCTCATCCTTATTTAAAGACCGTTCGAAATTTTAAATTTCGCGGTAAAATACCTCTAGAATATTGATTTTTGGTCTACTAGTTTATTCCACCACAAATCACAAAAGTGAAATAATTTATTAAATATTTGAATGAAATAATTTAAGGAACTATATATATACTATTCCACCAAAAATCAAAATTCTGAAGTGATAATTGCACATTTTTATTATCTGAAATGTTAACTGACAAAGTTAACGTTTCAACTACCCCCCTTTCTATTTAAAAGAAACTGAGGGGGTAGCTGTCAAATGTCGGGGGTAAAATGGATGATAATTTTTTGTTTGTTCACCTTTGTCTTAATTAATGGAGTATAATATAACAACATTTATTTCTAATACAGTGAGTTATGTAATGTACATTATTATCTTATTATCTTTATATGTATATGAGTCTCTCCATGATATTTTTATTGGGTTCAGATCACAGTGGCGTTCTTCATCACTAACCAATGCTTATTTTTTTATTAATCAATTCATTTTCAAATACACCTCAGTCCTCCTCTTCATGGTAATCTGTAATCTTCAGCACCTTTTTTTGGCAAAGAAGAGTCATTCAACACTATCAGCAAATCCATCTTTGTTTCCTGCAAGAAATAAAACAAATCTTGATCTTTCTCTGCTCCAAGTTTTTGAACGTATGATATCCATTTGCAAGACCCATGGGTAGTTCCAGCATCACTCCACATGAAACTTTTGTTTGCTTTCAAAATTTAACACCGTTTTTTAATTTAACCATACTTGCGCCTATTTTAACTATTGAATGATACAAAAGTCTGCGATGAACAGTTGTATTTAATTATTTCTAAATTGTTCTTTAAGCATTCTTCTACCAGTCTGCTATTATGCTTAGCTTCAGGGGTTACAGAGGTAGCGGTCATTTCAATTATTTTTGTATTTTGCTGAGATTTTAAAAACTTCACCACTGAATGAACTTCCCTTTTATTATTCGTTAATATAAGTAATGTCTAACTCAGCTTAGATATACGATTTTGTGGACAGGTTTTGTCAATGCTTCCGTATGATTTTGAACACCTTATCATCTATGTTTAGAAAAGGATATTATAATAATATCAGACATAGTATGATGTTTAAGAGATTGATTTAGGCTTGTAAATGCAGTTTTAAATTCACTCCAAACGATTACTTTCACACAAAACTCTCCGTATAGATAAAATGCATAATTAGATATTAATTTATCAAGTGAAGAACTCAAATATGAAGCTTTCTTTTCAAAAATTTGTATTGCATTATGAAAAAATTACGTCACTCGATATCTTGTCGGATTAAAATGCATTTTATAGAATTAGATTTTGCACTTGTTATCTGTTCATTTAAATTGACCTAATTACTATCGAACAAATAATTATTTATATGTATTAGAATTAGATACACTATCAATGATCATTTGGTCGACAACAAGCGAGCTAAAGTATTTTCAACTAAATGACAATTAGTATAAGATCGAATTTTGCGTAAATATGAATAAAGTTGAACAAGAAATTTATTTATGGATAGAGACTCGACGAATCTATATATTAATTTGTTATAAATATGAAAATCATTTTGATTGTTGTTTAGTAGTTTGACAACATTTGTTCCGTGATTATTAATTTTTGCGAAAGTGGCTAGTGCGTGTGTGAGAAAAATTGAAAGTGAATGTTGGTTTTTTTTTTCTTCAGTGAAAAGTGTGTCAGTTTGAAATGTTTCTTTTGCTTTTTAAAATTACCTTGCACAGGAAATAAATATGTTACACCATTCTTGCCGGTACAACTAAGATAGTTATAAATTAAATCAAATTTAATACATTTTGAATAAGTTTTTTCCCACTATTGGATCTGAAGTTGACAATTATTGCTCCTTCTAGCCAACTGAGTAGTTGAAATTCTCTATTAGTGGCTAATAATGTTTTCTATTATTAACCTAGGTGAATAATGGATAAATTCAAATATTTTAACAATCCAGAGATAGTAGTTCAACAAAAACTTGTGCAACATAATTTTGTATACCCAGAAGATTGTCTTTAACATATTTGCTGCTTGAAATTCACCTATCAAAATAAAATTATTTAAATAAAAACTCCATTAGTTTAAAATTCGCGCTCAACCGAAAATGACTGATGACATAACGAGTACGTTCATAATATATCGAAAATTGACAGGGTACTTAACATTGGGTAAACGCTTCAGGAGGTGCGTTTGTGATTTATTTTTCATTTTTGTCTTAAATTTGGCTAGTAGTGGAAATAATTGCATATACACCATGGTGGGGAAGACATTTATAAGTCTCGCACCTTATTCCGCTCGGGGAAAAGCCTCTCGCGAAATAATTTTGGTGCTCGGTGTATAATATTCTATCTTAGTTAATTTATTTATGGGTGCCTCAAATACGTATAGACTTTTCCAGAATATCGTCATTTTGTTCTGGTGGGCACATTCTATGTAGTTTTCTGGTAAACAACAGATAATAGTTAGACTTTCACTAAAGCCTTTCTTTTTTTTAACTTCCATATCCCCGTGAACGAATATCAGGATTTAAAGTAAAAACGGGTGACATATTAGCACCTAACGTGTTAAATAATACAATATCAAATCACCACTTTGTCTGCATTCACTAAAATAGGTACATTAGTTTGGTTGAAGAAAAACTTTGTTTATAACTAAGCCTTTCTGCGTAGAAAGAACAGCCCTATATAACAAAAATAGCAATGGTCCCAGAACAGATCCTTGCGGAACTCCACTTAAAACAGTTTTCAGCTTTGACGCGCTTAACAAAATTTTTAATTATAAATGAAAAACCGTAATTGCAATTAAAACAATCAACTAGGTTATCAGTGAGTATTGAATTTGGATGTAATAAGAAGGGGATTCACGAATAAACTACTTGCACAGCTGCCAGATTCTGAAATTAAATAATAGCATTCAGTATCCACGTTTTCACACATATGCATGTAGAACACTTATGCCTATACTTGAAGTAAAGGATCAATGATTATAATAATTAAAAACTATTAAAAAGTGCCTCAGAAAATGTCCCAACTCATCCAGAATAGTTGTTGATGCTTTAAAAGCTCTGGAAGTCTACAAGTTATAAGTATTAACAACAGTTAGGAGGAGTCCCTGGAGTAACCAGGCAACAAGACAGGAATACTATCAAAATTGTTAGTAAGCACGATGGACACTTGAAGCTTTTTTCAATTAGAAAAAAAAAACGCATTATTGCCAATGAAATACCATGGAAAATCTGGGGTTTTTGCACTAGGCAAGCTGGTAGACTTCAAGTAAAGAATTCGGCTTGGGAAAGTTATCTAGAGTCTTAAGGTGGATTCATGCAAGAAAAAATTAAAACTAATAATAATAATTTAAAACTAAAACTAATAAGATTAAACCATGTTATTTTCTAATTTAAATCTTAATTTCTAAGTTTCTTTCATGAACATGTACATTAAACGTACATACTAAGAAATACTAAGAAATTGAGATTTAAATTAAAAAATAACATGGTTTTATCTTCTTATAAAAATTACATGAAAATATGGGAAACAAAAATCCTAGATTCGTTAGGGAATTATTATTTTCTACTTTTCATATTGGCAATAGCATGTAAACGATTATAAGTAAATATTATAATTATAATAAAGTAGGTTATTGTTTTGATTGTTATTGTAACCTTTCAATGAAACGTCTCTATTGAAGAGATTCATACCATTGAGTATCTATAATTTTTCTCTTAACAATAGTATTAGAATGTTTTTGATAAAACGTGTCAATATATACATATGCCTATGAATTGAACACGTGAATTTAAGTGTCATGTATAAAATGGTGATTGATGTTATATAATGTACAACCGTTACATATTCATATATATATATATATATATATATATATATATATTATCTTTTAATTTATAAATAATATATGTAGAGTTATCGGTTTTAGAACTTTTTTATTTTAAAAGTTCATTGAAAATGCTCTTTTTATCTAATTATATTTTATCATATTTATTTCCAATGGATTTGTTTTAAATATTATAATCATTGTATTTTTTATGGGTTTCTTATTAAATTAAATATAAAGTTACAAAAAATAGGATATTACATAATATGCTTGACCCAACAGCTAAAAAATATCTATAGCACTAGTAATAAAAACAATATTAAAAGTACAGGGTTATTCATTATAAATTACCCACCCCCTATCATCGTTATTATTTCTTTTAGAAAAAAAAGCCTCATATAAAAGTTGTTTGGTTACAGCAGAATTTTCTTAATATTCTATCAAAAATTCAAAAGCGTGCAAAATTAAGGGTGTACAAAAAATAATAGTTCGTTTTTAAATGGGACACCCTGTATATTTTCACATTTTTGGAATTTTTTTTTTCTGATTTAAAAAATATATAATATGTTACTCCTACCTTGTACCGTTTTTGAGTTATGAAATGTTGTAAATATTAGTTTTAGTAATTACTGTAAATATGAAAAAGATAATTTATTAAAATTTGCTATGAAAATGACCACTAATATGTTTGATAATTGACAGTTTTCTTACAAAGTAATTAAAATGGTTCTCAGTAAGAAAGAAAATGTCAAAATATATACCTATACAAAACAGAAAACAAAGATTTATTTGAAAGAATTTATAAATAATAACTTATAAAAGATATTCGAAATATCCACCATTATTGTTAGTGCATAATTGATAAAACCTTCTTATATTATTTATGATGAAATTGCAGTTAGCTTCATTATTTTCATTTAGTTTGTAAATTTCAAGTTGAATCCTTGCTTTAAGCACTTGTATATTATTATTATTATTAAGAAAATCTTTCACCTCTCTGTAAACTTAGTTAATAACTTTATCTGAAAAATGTTAATTATCAAACATATTAGTTGTCATTTTCATAGCTTACTTTGATAGATTATCTTTTTCATATTTACCGTAATTACTAAAACTCAGATTTTCAACATTTCATAACTCAAAAACGGTACAAGGTAGGGGTAACATATTATATATTTTTGGAATCAGAAAAAAAAGTCCATTGCAAAAATGTGAAAATATACATGGTGTCCAATTTGAAAAAGAACTATTATTTTTTCTACCCCCTTAAATTTGCACGCTACTGAATTTTTGATAAAATATTAAGAAGATTCAGCTGTAACCAAACAACTTTTACATGGGACTTTTTTTTTTCAAAAGTAATAATGACGATGATAGGGGGTGGGTAATTTAGGTATAATGAATAACCCTTTAACCTTAACATTTTTAATAAAAATAGTTTGGTACTGATGTGAACAAAGAAAACTTAAATCTGGGTCATTCCATGTCAAATCAATGTCTTTCAAGTTTGGATGAACTTTGGGGGGGGAATTTACTTTAAAAAGTTGGTGAAGATTTAAAGAGAATAATAGTTGGGGCTTCAATTATATTTAAATTTTTTTCTCGAAAAATCAAGAAATTACGAAATTTTTAAAATAAATAGATTTAAATCGAATTGAAAACTGCTATTGCTCAAAACTTTGGATCATAAAAAACAGGGCCGAAAAGACTTCAATTTTACTTTTATTGGTTATTATTTGAGGTAAATTTGATAAAAAATGCATCAGTCTTAACAGCTGCATGTCAGAATAACGAAAAATAAAAATCTTCACTTCACGGTTTCAGATTTTATCGAAAATTTAGAGAAAAATAAAAAGAAATTATAATAATAATTTTATATTTTTGTTTGGTTTTGAAATAATTCCACCAAAAACGGTTAAGGAACATCTTTGAACATTTTTTTTTCGTATAGTTGATTAAATCAAGTTAAATTTATCGAAAAGACGCACACAATGACTGACTGTCGTGGCATTTTTCAAATAATTACATTAATTTCACGGACTGTGGCTCACGTCCGTCTATATAACGCATTTATTTGTTTTAACCGGTGATCTTTTTATAAAACATTACCTATTATCATTTTTTTTGCATTATATTTATCAATGGACTATATTTAATTTTATTTACATGTTGTGGTTTAACTCAACAAAAGGAAAGAAAAATGTATTATTACGACAAAAGTATAATTAGTTATATTTTGTGTAATTTTATTTTCACATGCGAACGATTTGAAAAAAATAATATTTATCTTGAATATCCGTCACTATTAACTCTAACAACTTACAAGTTGAAATAAGTATACTTTCATTCTTGACTTTGTGGCACTTTTAGTCTCTAGCGGCTAAAACACACGCCAACAACATACAAGCTCCTGACAAAATAATACTTACCATTCAAACTAAGTAAGATTTTTAATATTACAATTTGGAAATTTACTCTGTATCGAGTAAGAATTGTGTAACATTATATAATCTCCAACAGTATTTCTGTGAAATGTACAAACTATCACCATGTACAGCTCTTATAACGCAATCTCAAGTTCAATAGGAACCACAAGTGATACTATAACGACTTGGTCAAATCCAGCTACAACTATATCAACCATGTCATCAATGTATGCTGCATCTGGACATATTTCTCTACCATATCCCGGATTCGAACATAGAACCAATACATCTTCGGCATATTCGCAACCTTCCATGTTCCAGTTTCCTCACTATGCACATATGCATATGCCATTTGATTATCAACAGGTACAACCGTAATAATATTAGTCACTTTCATGTATCTATCTACTTTAAAGACTGAAGGTTTAAGTTTTATAAACTGATTCTAAATCAAGCAAATCAAAAGTCAGCTGAATGTATGTATGTATTTTGGGGTGACATTCACTGAGACCTAAAAGATCTGTTGTACCCCCTTACTTCTACTTAGTTTCTGAGGAGTCTCAGAAACTAGTAGCTCCTTTAGTCCCATTTCCCGGAGGAATTTTAGGATATCTGCAGGCTTCAACCTATGTAAATGTTCCTCTTCTATCCAGTTGTCTCCCAGATGCTGTGCTCTAGGATTCTGAAGTGCTGTGCAGTTGGAAAGTATGTGAATGGAGGTCTTCCATGCCACAAAATCTACATTCATCTTCCTCCACTATTTTGAGCTTTTTCAGGTGCCCATTCAGGCGACAATGTTCCGTTAGGATCCATGTTAAAACTCTTATGCATTCATTTGATCTCAACAGGTTGTAGTCACCCAGAAGAGTATTTGATTGTATAAGCCCTACTAGATCTCTCCAATGGTCAGATCTTCTCTTTTTCTCGGTTCTACCTATTTCTTCCAATATTACAATGGGGCTGATTCCGCAAAAGGGTTCAGGCCCCCAGAAAGATATTTCATTCCCCCTCTTTGCTAGTTCATCTGCTACTTAATATCCTTCTATTCCAGTGTGTCCTGGAGTCTATAGTAGGGTATTGTTCTCGCCTAGTTTATCTAGGCATTCCCACACCATTTTTGAACTGATTACACAAGAGCTCAGTGCTTTAATAGCTGCTTGACTATCCAACATGATGATAATTCTTTGTCTTCTGTATCCTTTATCACTATTGAACTGAGCGCACTTTCTTATGGCGTGGATTTTTTCACAAGCTTTCAGAGTGTTTGGTTCCAAGTCAGCTGAACGCGATAAATTCGAACTTTCGGATGAACCGATGTATTTGAAAACTTATGTAATTTCTGTCGTCCAAAGTCTCAATAATAAAAACTCAAAATTTTAATCGAATTTATGAAATTTAATGAAGTTTGGTCGAGACCGTCTTCAAGCTCAAGTACATTCAGAAAGGGCGAGAAATTGTCGGAGAGTAAAATAAAAAAAAGCTTCAAATCATAATGAAATATTAAAAG
Source organism: Galerucella pusilla (assembly GCA_910591695.1). Classification (NCBI taxonomy): domain Eukaryota; kingdom Metazoa; phylum Arthropoda; class Insecta; order Coleoptera; family Chrysomelidae; genus Galerucella; species Galerucella pusilla. Next base: position 92,693 of record CAJUYI010000109.1, read on the forward strand.
TGGAACATTATTTTAATAATGACGAATTAAAACGGTAGGTAAAGAGTGGAAATCTAGAAAGCCGTGATTAAATACGAAAAGGCAAAAGGAAAAACGGAAAGAGTGAGTTAAAAAGTTTCGAAGAAACTGAAGGATGGGTTCTAATTCCAATATCAGAAAAGGGAATGAGATTTTCAATAAAAAACGTTTTCTTGACGCTGTGGATTCAAAAAAAGATAAAGTTGAGACGCACATCGAATATACAGTATGTCTAAAACACCTGCAGCATATGGGAAAAATTATTTTTCACAAAAATCTCATTATGGTCCAGTTTCAATTAAACAAGATCTACAAATCCATCTAAGAAAGGGCTCAATACCCATCTACACCCATTCTCAGCTCTAAAACCACTGCTTACGTGTATAGTGTTGGTCCAATAGCAAAAAATTTACAAATGTAGTGAAGCGCGTTACTATAACCTCATTTAAAAACCAGGAGGAGTAATTTGTATTTAAGTTGGCAATTCTGTAGACCTCTGATTGGTCAGATTCCGCCCAGTTTCACACAACACTTTTTGGCATTGACAGGTCTGTTCTCACAAGCATCACAGACAGTTTTTGACAATCCGGATTCGGCGTAAAGACCCTAAAACGTTCTACCAAGAGCACTTTAGGGTCTTTGCACCGAATCCGGATTGTCAAAGACTATCTGTGATGCTTGTGAGATAATTTCCATTTTTGATATTCCTGACAGATGAATAAACCTAATTTTGTCATTACATCCGCTCTTGTTATCTTATTATACCGAGGTAAAGGTAAAGGAACAAAATACAGTGCAGAAAAGAAAATATTGGTGGAGTACCAGGACTTTTGAAAAATTAAAAAGTTATCTATATTGGATAAAATTTTGCAAGCTTTGAAACAAGTTGAATTCAATTCTGTAATCCTTTGAAGAATCAAATGTATTCTATTTCTACACATTCGGAAAAATATCGTCAAAAGTAGAATATGACAATATCTGTCTATAGAAGTTATAAGCTATGGAAGATTTGGAACAATATAGAAAAGAATGTGTCTTGTTGGAAAATTGGTTTTTGAAGGCAAAAAAGGAAGATTACCATGAAGAGAGTATGTCACAAGTATTCGAAAACTGAAAGTATAGTGAAACTTATAGAATATTTCTAAAAATTGACTTATTGACTTCCATTTCATTGCATTCAGTTATTTGCTAATTAAAAACAGCCATATTAGAGTTACGTGTATGTTCTAATCTTTCAGTTTGAATTAAAAATTTCAAATACGAAACAGGGAAAGACTACATGTGACAGAATACCCGTCTGTTTAATGCTTATATATAAACATTAAACATATAAATAATACTTATGACTATGCGTGGCTGATTTCTTCATCAATCAAGGCATATTTAATAGATTTGGAACACGACTGTTGACCACTTTTTCAGAACACACCCTTCAGCAACTAATCTGGTAACTTTTAGTGGTGTAGGTAAGGCTTTTCGAATTACTCCTCCTGGTTATTAAATGAACTAACCACTTATGAGAAAATATTTTCAAAAACATGATCGTGCACTTAGAAGGAATAACTACTTCTCGAGCTATATGCCCCGAAAGATATTGAATTACACTTCCAAGTTACACGGGGTCGGTATGATTTGCTCTATGATACAAGAAAGTCTTGGAACTTTAGTTTTATTCACAATTTACAAAAAATTCCACCGGGTACAAAAACTAAGGACATCACCAATAAATAACCTTAATAAATGATGTTAGTATTTTAACAAAGAACATCTGCCTTTTCAGCTTTTTTTTTCACGGAGCCAGCACAATTAAAGTGAAAACGCATATTGATCAATGTAGTACTCCTACACACGTTTGCCTATACGCGCCGTGAACTCAATTACTATACTTCCTGCTCGATTCACTTCTAAGCGAAGGTAAATTTTAATCAAAACCCCAACAGAAAATACTGTTGGAATCACAGGAGCGGACTGACACTAGCAAAATACATTTTTTCATAAACATAATACAATTTGATCTTGGTTTTTGGTCGATTTTAACAAATTTCACACAAGCAGCAGCAGCATACAAGATCTTACCGATTCTCTGCTTCTTGTGGCGTTTACACTGGTTTACTTTATGCGATTCTACAAGCATTCAAACTTGGTAAAGTACCCCAGCAACGTTTAGCCATTTGCGCAGACTCCCTCTCATCCATTTTTGGTGTTCATATGATCGGTTTTCTGGTAAGGTAGGCAAAGAACTGTTATTGTTAGACTCCGTTTCAGATAAGAAGAATGCACGTGAAGTTGCAGTCGTATGCGCGAACTTGTTGTCAAAACCAGCGCCATATTGTAAAATTGACATTCGACTCCAAATCAGTAGTGTAACGTTTTTATATTTTATAGGTTAACATTAAATAAGAATCTGGAATGTGGATAATTATTCCTTTAACACCAATAATTTTTTCAAGAGGCATGGTTTTGTCTTATATCAAATAAAACACATAAACCTCACAGTTAAACTATCCAAACGTCTCAAAATATTCGAAAATAAAAATTATTTGACAGTAAATAATTGCTTTAAATACAATCTCGAATGTCAATAATGAAATGGCTGTCGGCATGAAACATCTTTGTAACGCAAATGCCCTGAAACGGTCGCTACGAGGCGATAGAGGTAAACAGGACCGATTTTGGCTTCTGCGCAAGACAGTTGGCAAACTTCACGTGGGTTCTTCTTATGTGAAACGTAGTCTAGCTTGCTTCGTCAGATAGTCGACTATCAGCAAACAAGCACCCAGTTGCCTTTATTCTTTTCAAAAGCTAGTGGCTCTACACTGAAGTAGAGTTATTTGAAGCCTAGTAGAAAGTAGAACCCTGTGGCTTTTCTCTTGGAACTGCCAGAAACTCTACTTGGGATATTTGTTTTTTTGCGTGGTCCTTGTGGTTTGGGGCAATGGCGCTGCGCTGACTTCCACTGACTGCGCCAGTTAAGCTTTACAGATTAAGGAAAATTACAATTCCCAATGAAGAAACTCGGAAATACTTAAATATTCTGTCAAAAATGGAGAGGAGGGTAGTTAGGTTTGACAGTTTCACTCGTTAATATTCAAATAGTGCTTCCAGAACTATTGAACGTAGAGGGTGAAGTACTCCCAGGTTTGGAAATCATAAAACAACCTAACACTAACACTATCTTCTGCAATAGAGTTTGCATTTTTTTTTTTTAAATGAACTAATTCCTTAGTCCTGGTCTGATTCATTTAACTATTAACCACTAAACGGGTTTAGTTCACCCAATCGTTCATGCGGTACGAAAAAAAAATTGAAGAATGTTGTTTCTTCTAGGTAAATTTCATATTTGCATTCAATGAGCAACTTTTAATGACAAGAACCTCCATGCAACGTTAACGAAATGTTGTTTTTTTTTCAATTATAATTAAAACAAACGGGTTTATAATCAAATATTTTAGATGCTGAGAAGATCTGACCAATGGAAATATTTATTATTTAGGTAATGTCTAATTTACAGTAAAACTGCACTAAGAATTTTAACAAGTGTCCTTACTAGAGATTGTCGCCTAAATGGCCACTTTAAAAAGCAAAAAATAGCGGAGCAAGAAGAATGTAGATTCCTGAACCAAAACATACAGGATGTCCCAAGATGAGTTAAAACTATCTGTATATGGCAAAATACTTATAGTAAAATCATGAAAATCTCTACGTTTCGGTTTTTGGATGCGATCTTTATAACTAGAATATTTTCAAAGATGGCAGACTTCCGGTTCTACCGGAAGTCGACTGTAACTTTGTTATTTTAAATAGAACACCCTGTATATTAATACATTTTCAAAATCTACGTAAAATTTTAGTATACTTATGCCTGAAAACTTTTTTCGAACAATGCATATTTTTTGAGTTATTGATTTTTTTGTAAAAAATTTGACAGTTTCAGACCCCACAAATTATTTTCTTAAGAGGATACCCTTAAAGATATGAAAATGGTTTCTGTTCGCTTGCTTTAAGCAAGGTCAGACCTATTTGAATCTATGTTGAAAAATTTTTCATCTTATACAGGGTGTGTATAGAAAGTGTTCAAAGTTTAACCTCGTAAATATCAAATTTCTTCGTCGTGGGACACCCTGTATAGAAGAGTAACACCTTAACTAGAGCCTGTGCATATCCAAAAACTCCTGCGGGAAATAGGTCTAAAGGAGTTCCTCTGGAACTATGTAGAATAAAGGAAGCTCTTTTCGGCCTCAGTCAATCAATTCTGTTTTCTTATAATGTTTATACTGAAATGTATTCAGCATTTTCATCGATGACAACTTTTATCTTCGAACTTCATACAAAAAGGATGTAGACGAACGCAGTATATCAAAAAACTTTTAAAAACAAAACGCTAATGATAATAGCAATCGCGACTCTGTTTCGACTGTGCACGACATTTTTTCTCAATTGGGACTTAATGAAGCAGTCCACGAGAATTAAAATTATGATTTGTGTTTCAACCCTTTTCCTCGGTCGTCCCCAGAGATAAAAAAGACATTATACTTCTGTTTCACACTAAATGAAAAAAGCAATATCTAAAACCACTACAGTGGTATATATCACGCGGGACGTTTTAAATGTCTCAGTGCAGTTTTCGGCTACTTTAATTTTTAACTTTTATTATTAATGACCGTTTCTTTTAGGTTTTCAAAGATATTATTTTTGGGATGTTAGTGTGCCGGAAGTTTGAAAACTTTTTAACGATAAATATAAACGGAAACAAACCTGTCTTAGTTTTAATATTAGAAAATTAATCTGGACCAAATGGTGAGATTAATAATATATAAGATATCACGAAAAATATGGTTGCATTGTATGATATTCCAACGTACTATAGAGTACTTATAGAGTGCCACCGAGATCTAGCTAACGCCTAGGCAGATAACAATATTATTCTGCGGTGGGTTAAAGTTCACGACAGAAGTAAGGGTCATCGCATTGTCGATTATTTAGCCAGGGAAGCGGCTGGACTAAAAATTTCAGGACCCAGTGACACCTAAGGCCTAACGACTTCGACAATTGCGGAACTAGCCAAACGTTACACTCATACTCAATACCTTAAGAGATGGGATGGAATCAAAGGATACAGTCTTGCCAGGATCACCCTGGGCGACCCTGGTAAGCTGGCGCCGAAGAAATATTTGACGATGACCAGGAAAAAACTACGTTTAACGGTAGGATTTCTGACTGGCCACTGTCAACTAGGGAAACACCTCCATACTATGGAGCTAGTGGACATACCTCTATACAGGATGTGTGAACAGGAAGATGAAACTTCAGGCATGTCTTATGCGAGTGTCCAGAGTTATCGTCAATAAGAGAGTGTGTGTTCGGTGAGTCTTGGCCTACACCTGCCGATATAAAGGAGGCCAACTCCTCGGGAGAATGTACAATGGATCACATGAGGCCTAAGTGCTGTGAGCCTACACTCACCCTCCCTACTCTACAGATGCATATCACGAAAAATAATGTTGATACTAAAAAAGTTTTATCCAGAAAGGTATATTAAGGCTTGACCTACATGTCCATCATTTTGATCCATCTGTTTCTTCAAAATTTAACTCGGAATGTCTGTTTATAATAATATTTGTGCAATTTAGATTAAAGACAAAATTCCGATGAAGAAATTGGGAAAAAATATAATGAAATTATGCTTATAGATTTATTAAAGATTGCCGCACCTAAACCCTATTAATATTTACACGAATGACATATTCAATATAATCTAATCGTCGATCCTTTTACATACATATCTACTAATTTCTCTTCTTAAATATTTGCATACAATTGGCATTGGCTTTATTATTTTCACTTATAGTACGATCTGGTATTCAATTTATATTAATTTCTTATCCGATACCAATCTAAACCCTTCTATTTGCCATATTTAATTTTTCATTTGAAACCAAGTATCGAATAAAAATCAAAATAAGGTTCCATGCACATTATTTTACTCTTTTACACCATATAATTTAAATGAATACCTTGGGAGTAATCGCTAAAAAATTACGGACGCGAGAATAAAATTCTAGCATCTCGTTGCAATCGCCGATCCTCCAAAAATTCCCAAGATACCTTCAGAATTGCCTTTCCAACTTAAAACTCTACAATTTTCCGTAAAAATATCGTTTGTGTTATGTATTTTGAATTTACCCTTAGAATAATTATTATAATATATCTATAGTGATGTCACAGATGTTATGTTATGTCACATCTTTTTAATTGAAGTTCTTAGAATAAAACTGTGTATAGTAATTGAATAATTGTGTATTAATTCCTCGTCGAATACACAACATTTTGGCTAAACCATTGCTTTCTGGGTGTTTTGGTGGAATACGAATGAATTTTATCCCGTTTGCATGACAAAAAGAAGTAAATTTATAAGAATTACCAAATGGTGGACCATTATCCGAAACTAGCTCTACTGGTAATCCAAATACTGAAAAAATTTGTTTCAACTTTAAAATTGTTTCCCTCACGTTTGTGCCATCCTTCATAAGTGTAACTTCGCACCAATCAGACTTATTATCTACAAGAATTAAAAATGTAAAACTATCTCTTTTGAAAAAATCAACATTTACTCTGTAAAAATTATTAGGAGCAGTTGGCCAAGGAAGTAAAACTCCGCTGTTTGAAAAATTTTGAGTTTGTTAGCATACATCACAAGAATTGACATACTGCTCAACATCTTCGTTAATACCAGGCCACCAACAATAAGATCTTATAAGCATTTTAGTTCTTACTATTCCTATATGCTGTTATATCTTTTTGCAATTGTTTTGGAACTACAACTTTATTACCAACTAAAACACAACCATTATCAACAGAAAATTCTAATTTTCTTTTAAAGTAAGGCTTCAAATTGTCGTCTTTTATCGAATTTGGCCAACCAGTTAGAGTAAGATCAAGTACTTTGGACAAAGTTATATCTTTTTTTGTTGCTACAGCTATATTTTCGTAAGTAATAGGTACTTCATTAGATAGACTAAATGAAAATATTGCATCAGTTTGACTTTTCATTGGCAATCTTAAGAGCCTATCAGCATTCGAAATTTGGCTACCTTTCTTGTAAATAATATCATATTTATAAGCTGATAATGTTATGGCCCAACGAGTGATTCTAGCTGCGGCAGTAACTGGAATGTTCCTATTTTTACCGAAAATGAACTGAAGAGGTTGGTGATCGGAGATCAAAGTGAAATTTCGTCCAAAAACGTATTTGTGGAACTTTTTCAACGCAAATATTATTGCTAAACTTTCACGTTCTAAATTTTAATATTTCTTTTCATTTTCGCTAAGAGTGGATGAAGCAAATAAAACTGGTTTTTCAACACCATCGATTTTATGACTAAGCACTGCTCCAACCCCGTAACCACTGGAATCACACGTTTTATATATAGGAAGTGTTGGATCATAATGTGTTAAGACATCATGTGAAATAAGCAACTTTTTACTATCCTGAAAACATTTTTCACATTTACTTGTCCATATCTATATACTCAGTATTACCTTTACATAAATCGTACAATGGCCTAAGTTTGGTGGAAAGCATAGGAATAAACTTACCATAAAAATTAAGTAGACCTACGTAACTTTTTAATTCTGTAATATTTTTGTAATCTTTCTAACACTTTTTTAACATTCTGATAGCATTCATCTATCGTACAACCGTGCACCAAAATATCATCTAAATAGCATTTAGTCTTTGGTAATTTTGATAAAATAACCTCCATATGTTAATCTATTAAATCTAAAAAGACCAATGTGGGTATTTATCGTGAATAGCTCTTTAGAAGCATCACTTATCTGAAGTTGTTGTTAAGCTCCCTTTAGATCTAAAACACAGTAATACTCGCTACCATGTAATGTGGCAAAAATATCCGAAGGCAATGATAAAACGCAATGGTCACTATCAATTGCTAAATTCAGCGTTTTTTTGAAATCTACACCTATTCTTACATCCCCAGAGTTTTTCTTGGGTACCACAACAATTGGACTTGCCCAATTGCTGTGTGATAACTTGGTCAAAACACCAGACTTAACCATTTTTGAAAGTTCCTCCTCGAATTTGGTTTTAATGCAAATGGCATTTCATATGCCCTATGAAAAATAGGTTTAAATCCTTCTCTTATCTTTATCTCAGCTTTAAAATCTTTTATTGAAGTGTGAGGCTCTTCCTCGAAAAGTGACTTATAATCTTGTTTCAAAGAAGCAATCAACTTAAACTTGACATTCTCTGACTCTAAACTTGAAAGCAATGGTTTAGCGGAAAGGGGAGTCCAAACTATTAAAAAAGGACTAAAAAAAGCTGTATTCAAAGAGGGAGAGAATGTGAGCGAAGTCACTATTTTAAATAGATTAGAAAACTTGTTATTTGTATATAGAAACACACCAAATACTTCCACAGAATGTTCACCAGCAGAAACAGTTTTTAAAATTCGTCCTCGTACTAGATTTTTTGATCTGCTAAAACCTTGGTCAAAGAAACAAAAATCCATTCAGCCTGACATTTTGCAAAAAAATCAAGTTGTTTTCAGAATACGATGAAGTTTTTGTAAAGAACAAATATACAAATCTTTGGCAAAAAGGTAAAGTTGTTAGGTGTATGAGTTATAGCACTTATTTAGTGAAATGCGGTGAACATATTAAGTTATATCACATTAATGACATTAGGGAAAGTAAATCGAATCCTATGTTCATTGAGAATGAAATTTCGAATAACACTGATATTCATAATAATCCAATTGTGTCAAATAACCCTGATTTTTAAATAATACTACTATGTCCAATAACACTCCTGTGACAAATAATGTGGTACCTAGTACTCCTGTATTAAATAGTAACATGAGTCCTTATGTTGAAAAAGTACCAAGTCCTGTTATCGAAACTCAATGTTCGCCTGATTCAACAAGTCTTGAAGACAAAAACATATTTGAAGGACATGGTACTCCGTCAACGTTTAGAAATGTTACCAGATCAGGTCGTGTTGTCAAAAGACCTAGTAAGTTAGATTTGTAGTTTTTTTATTATTTGCAATCTTTTTATAAGAAGGGAAGAAAATGTTATGTATTTTGAATTTACCCTTAGAATAATTATTATAATATATCTATAGTGATGTCACTGATGTTATGTTATGTCACATCTTTTTAATTGAAGTTCTTAGAATAAAACTGTTTATAGTAATTGAATAATTGTGTATAAATTCCTCGTCGAATACACAACAGTTTGTAAAGAACCTGTGCTATTGAAACATAAAAAGTTATATTATAAAACCAATCACACACAACACCACTAAAAACTCACAACAAACATGCTTTCTTGGTGATTAATATTATTTCT
>CAJUYI010000109.1:117079-151347 GCA_910591695.1 Galerucella pusilla
AAAAAGGCAGGTTTGTGATTAGTCCCAATCAAAATATCACAATAATGAACTATTTGAATGTATTACAAACGTTAACACCAATCTTTGACTTAAAAAATTTGATCAGTTGATGTTTAGAGCGCGTTAATTGCTTGAGAAAGGCCTCAGCTAGCAGGGCCATCCGGCCAGTATATGCAAAATATTCAGAACGTGGCACAACAATTGAGCACAAAAACACAAAAAAAATTAATACGGTAACATCGCAATCACACTAATTAATTATTTAAAACATTAAAAACTTAACAAAACAGCGATTTATTAGATTGTAAAAGATTTTCAGAAGACAAAAACACTCTCTAGACGGGCTGCTCTATGATGTCACTGTCACTGTCACTGTCACTGTCAATACAATTATGTTTGTAGTATCTGTTGTTATGGGCAACGAGCGTTTTGCAATTTTTTACGCTCGGCGAGCGTAAAGTTTACTCTCCTCAAGAAACGTCAACTTTTTGTTGTAAATAACAGGCGAAAAAGCCTACTTTTCAATGTGATTGTAGAAAAAATAACTTACAGCTTACTGGGTGAGCCAACATCATCAACACTCACCAATGATTACCAATATCTTTAATAGCATTTTTTTATTTTGACAAAAACTGTATTTTAAATTTTCAGTATTTGTTGCAATTTGAATTGTCATGCTCGTAACGAAATTTTCGTTCAATAATCGCAATAATTGTAAATGTCGAGTGAAAATAATGATTTTCTCTCATTGGTTATTTTTTATTTATAAAATGTTGGCGCAGCCTGCAATATTGATTTTCCAGATAACAAAATTTAATTTGGTTACAATCCTACCTACATTTGTGCAGACTAATACATGTAAATGTTGTTCTGAATTGAATTAAATAGGTAATTTCTACCAAATACCAGTGCAAAATTGACAGATAACATTACTGCCATTTTTAATTCATTGTTAGTCAAAGGGTTAATACGATTATTTAAATAAAATCTAGATAGACTTTATTGCTTTTATAAAAAATAATTACAACTATATCCGAAACTGAAACAAAAACTGCCAAACTAAATCTCGTGATGTTGAAACTGAATACAAAAATCGTGAATATTATCAGATCCCCAATAATGTATTTTAGAAATTGGAGAACCCCATCACAAATCTCTTTATTTTGAGTAAGGGATGCTTCTTAGTCACAGTTTAAAAAACATGATTACTAATATTGATGAAATAATTGAGAACAATTTTAGTTTTGAAATTAAATAGAATCAGTAATTCTTTTTCGACTCTAATCGACATTGACTAGACTAGACTAGACATAGACAAACATTGTTTTGATGAATTATTGGCCCTCTCTGTCCTCACTAGTTTCATTCATTCCGAGACCGAGAAATCTGTTTTCTCAGTGCGTAGTAGGTGCCGATTCTGACATCAATCCTCTACTCACCTGTGCAAGAAAATATCAAAAGGTGTTGAGAATATTTTCTCAGAGATGATTACCACTATAGCCTTTTGTGCAGGCTCTGCTAACAGCTATCAGCGATTCAACAACTAAGTCTAGACTGGTAAAAGACTGTAAATAATGCTTTAATAGGCTGACAACACAATGTCTCTAGTGCTAGGACATTGAGGAATTTTTTTTAAGGAGCCGTCCCTACGCCGACACCACCTCAGCCTCCTGGGCTTATTGTGGATACTCCTAGTGCTCTGACTACAGCCTATTCAGCCAATCCGTTCCCTGTATTAGCTCATACAGGTTCTTTGCTGGTTGGTTGTAGTCTACTGGAGTCATTTGGGGTGTACCATACAGTTTCTTCCTTCTTTGGTTCAGCGACTCACAGTTGCATAGTATATGCAAAGCTGTTTCGGTATCCTTATTGCATCCTCTGCATGTAAGGTCTCCGTTAAACAGCCCTATTTTGTTTAGGTGCTCCTTTGTGGGAAAGTGTCCCGCAAGTAGCCCAGTTATGGTGCGTAGTTTGTTCCTGCTCATTGAGAGCAGTTCTTTCGCTACTTTTTCTGATGGTTCTTTTATGTATTTGCCTGGGCCTATTCTTCCAGTGTTTATGGTGTTGTTCTTACACCCACCCTTTTAACCATGACCTCGTTAAGCATCTGGGAATACCCACTGCTGGTTCAGGTCCGTTCATCAGAGTTGACGATCCTGCTCTTGCGAATTCGTCAGCTTTTTCATTGTCAGCGATTCCTTTGTGACCTGGGACCCACTCCAGTGTTACACTGTTCCGAGTCGCCAGTCTTCTAAGTTCTTCGCCGCATTCCCATACTAGCCGAGATGTCACCCTATAGCTCTGAAGTGCTTTAAGGGCAGCTTGATTGTCACCGTGACAGTGACATTGAGGAATCGGAGGTAATGAAATGGCGGACCAGGTAGCTAATGAAGGCTCTAAAGGAGACTTCGTAGGTCGACAGAGCCTTCATACAAAAACAAAATACACAAGGAACTCACCTCACAATCAGAATATGGTTATTATAGTTATCCCTACCTTTATAACATTTAATTCTTGTTGTATTATTCTAATATTTTCACTTTCAGATATATTCGCATTGGAAGTCTTCAAATTGACACCCTGTATATTCAGTAAAATAGAAACCAATACATGATTTAATTAATTGTATCCAAAAGTATCAGTAAGCAACATTAATAATATTTTTTTTATTACGTTTCTTTTCAAGCAATAAGTTCATTGATTCTATTAATACTATTCCATGTAATTTTTTATAGTACATGTGCACATGGTCAACAGGAGAATAACCCTTGATCTATAGACCATCCATAGACCATATAACATCTGCTTTTTAGAAAGGGTCATCACAGAAAAAAAAATAATGGTAGTGACTAATACGTTAATACCCAAAATAGAAATTAAACAATATATTGTTATTAAAAAGACGTTTGATATAGTAAATAGTTGGCTTATTGTGTATTTTTGGGAATTGGACGAGTTTTCCTCATTTTCCCTATTTTGATTTTTAGTTTCAAGCTCGAAATTTTTATGATTAAACTTACGACATTCAAATGACAGCAGACGCTTAATTATTTGAAATGGTAATTGAATGACCATAATAATGATTTGAAATGGTAATTGAATAAACAATGAATAAGTATTGAAAGATTAACAATCAATGGGGTAATATTAATATGTAAATTGAAATTGAGACTAAAAATAGGCCGATTAGTCACTTCCAGCCGAGTTAAATGGTCCGCTAACCTAGTAGATAGCGTGTCAAATTTTGTAATGAAATTTTATTGTAGTATCACTTGCACCTATTTCCCGTACACATGTAAAACGCCTGAACTGTAGAAATTAGCACCTTGAAACGGTGTATACTTTATATAATTGATGAGTTTTGTCGTGTTGAAACTAATGATCAATTACCTCTTTAACAGTGTTTACGGTTTATTAAAACTTTTGTGTTAATAATTATGTATATTTATCAACATTTTACTTTATCAAATTTTATAGAAAAATACTAACTAAATAATGTTAATTATTTCTGTTACCAAACTTACTAAAACCTATCTACCATTCGTCAAAATGTTTCAACAGTAAAAACACAAGAGCTTTTTTTATCGGATAAATTTCTCTTTGCAACGAAACAGTTTTGCCAATCACTAATTTTACGAGAAAAACTGACATGATAAAATGTCTATCTAATGTCGGTTTTTCGAGCAAATTTAGTGATTGGCAAAACTTTGAGTTAAAGAGAAATTTATCTGATAAAAGAAAAGCTCGAGTGTTTTTTGGCAAGATAAATTAACGACAGAATATTGAAATTATAAGTAACCAAACTTGCGATTCATTGTCATTGTGTAAAAGTGACGTCCGCTTACTAAATATTGAGGAAGAGGAGTTTTTATCGCGATAAAAAAGGATGCACCTTTTTTATCGATGTCAAAGTGACAATAACATTTCCAGGTATATGACATTTTAACATTGGAGTTAATTTATTAACAGTAAAAACACAAGAGCTTTTTTTTTATCGGATAAATTTCTCTTTGCAACGAAACAGTTTTGCCAATCACTAATTTTACGAGAAAAACTGACATGATTATCTAATCTAAGTTTTTCGACCAAATTTAGTGATTGGCAAAACTTTGAGTTAAAGAGAAATTCATCCGATAAAAGAAAAGCTCGAGTGTTTTTTGGCAAGATAAATTAACGACAGAATATATGGATGAACAACAAAAATAATTATCTTTATTAGCTTGCGACTCATTGTCATTGTGTAAAAGTGACGTCCGCTTACTAGATATTGAGAAAGAGGAGTTTTTATCGCGATAAAAAAGGATGCACATTTTTTATCGATGTCAAAGTGACAATAACATTTACAGGTATATGACATTTTAACATTGGAGTTAATTTAAATAAATAAAATAAAATAAACTAGAAATGTATATGATTTCAATTATACAGGGTATCCAAAATTGAATGCCAAAGTTTCCAATTTTAAAAATAGATTTTTTCAAAAATCTTAAACATGACACCCTGTAGATTATTAGGTACATATTTGGCAACCCCATTCAATTCCCTTTTCAAGAATACTCATACATTATTTCATCAAATTTCGCTAAAAGGATTTGATAAGCTGGCTAATCGGTCTATTCCTCTGTGATCTCTCCAAATTTATTTTGAGGTTATTCAAATATAGATTACAATCTCCAGCCCGAGCCAATCAACGGGAAATTTACTTAAAAAAGGGCCTTCAATTTTTCTGTTTTAACTTTGATAAAATCAAAACATAATTGCACCTCCAATAGCTCATTATCGACTGCCACAATTGAAATAACATTTCAAGTTTTTACCATTCCATATTGGCAGTTATATCATTCACAATTGGTTGGTTAACGAAGCTTTGATTCACTATGAAAATACTAACTAATTGCCCTATTAAGCAAATAAACATTACAACAAATCAACAATTGTTTGAGAAATATTGTTATCTACGTTATGTGGGCAACAACGCTAAAATTATTTTTAATAAAATTACTTCGACCATGATTAAACTTGTTTTTGTTAAAATGTAACTAAGTGAACCACATGAAAATTTTAACATTTAAGGTTTTTATGAAGTTGTTTCTGGCTCTAAAAGATACTTTTAATGCATCTGCTATAAAATAACTGTAGGTGCATTCAATAAACAGCTCTATAAAGATTTTATCGTTTCAAGAAAGCTTGGTAAATATTAAATAATGTACTAGACATATTTATTTCCAATAATTTGACAATTAAAGTATCCCAACAGTTTAGGTCATTGACACAGATTAGTCTGGGAAATAGGGCTAGTTATTTTATCTGATCTTACTGAAAATATAGTTACAAAACCTAAGTGTTTCATTATTTGGGTTTTAAACAGTTTCCAACATTTGTTGTAAATGAACCATTTTTCTATAAAAAGATTCAAATTTACTTCGCTGCAGTTACAAGCCATTTAATTTTATCATTTTATTAAATTTCATCAACTTTGCTGCTAGGTTACTTTTCTTCTTTTTCTATTTATGCGCGCCTAAAATGTCAATAATTTGACCTACTCCGCTACCAACCTCTTAAAAATGAACGCCAGAAGTCGATTAGTTAACGGCCTGCATTTATGACATTGTACAACAGATGAAAACGAGAGCCTATAGTTAAAATTTAAACGGTTGTTAATTAAACTTCGTTCAGGAGATCTTTTGTACCACTCGCCCTAAGGCTAGTTTGCTAATCTCTAGTTTCCCGCTCCCAGTCATATCGATAGCATATTATGTATGCAAATCTCTGTTCAACTGTACTGTTGTACATGTTAAACAAATTTTTGGTTGAGTTGGGCTACAAGTTTTAGGTTGAGTTGGGCTACCAAGTGTTTACCTAGTAAAAAACCATTGTTGTCGAGGTCTGTTGCTAATTTTTCTCACATTTATAAGTCGGAAATGTGGTCTTTCAAGTTCAAATTTAATTCTGACGTTTTATATTTTCATCTATCCATACCCTAACTAAAGTTTTTGATTAAGGGCTGTATTTTTTTCATCCCAACGTCTGAAATAAAGTTCCACTTCTAATTTAAGATTAAAAAATGATGTAGCAGTCTTCTTTCCACAAACTTTAGTGGAAAAGAATTGGAAAGTTCGATATTAAAATCACTAAAATTTTTCGATGGATGCAAACGAACCCTTTATTAAAAATATGTCACCGATTACTCCTTAATGAAAAACATTGGTTTACATTAGTTCAATTAAATCGGACTTGAAATTCTTCGGGATTTTAAATTCAGCCTTTTTTAAAATTCTAAGTGCTTTCTCTTATTTGTCTTTTATGCAGTTTGCATACCTTCCCAGCTGTCGCCTGTCAAATTTATATAATTTTCAGTTGAAAGGTAGATAATATTTAGCTGCAATAGTAGTTTATACAACTAGTGCGCAAAGCGTCACTTTTCCCACGAGCGCAGAAGAATAAATCTAGCTAGTGGAAAAGTGATTTGCGTGCAAGTTGTACAATATTTTTTCTACAACCACATTTATTAATGAAAGAAATATAGTTATATAGTTATTGTATTTAAAGAGAAAGAACTTACAATATGAAAATAAATAGAAAAATCAGTTGAATGTATAATTAATTGTAAAATTTGAACTCAGATAACAAATTTTCGGTTACAGTTCGAGCCTTTTCGATAATATCTGGACGAGTATTTTCAATGTCCGAATTGGACAACTCAAAAGATGAATTGACAATGAATTAATGTAAGTCAAGTGAAGTAAACATACCATTTATAGGAAATTCAATCTATAGTATCATCCTCTTCGCTGGCCATACAAAAATCATCCGAAGACTCGTCGAGAGAAATCACTATCGGTTCTATATAGTTTGTTCTATGAGGTTATCTAAAACCCACATTTTCTCTTCCTCTTTAATTACATGATTCACAGCATCTCTCCAGTTTTCTTCAGTTATTGTTGTCAATGAGTACTTCATTAGTTCACGAACATCTTTCATTTTGAATGTTTTATTATGTCTAGCTACATAACCTTTCATTTAGGCCCATATTAACTCTATCGCATTTAATTCACAATGGTATGGCGGCAAACGAAGCACTGTTATCCCACGATTCTTGGCTATTTCATCAATAAAAAAACTTTTTGAATTGTAGCTTGTGATCTGAAGCAACCTTTAAAAGTTCTTTTTTCAACATATCATCTTCAAATGGTATATCTTTTACGATTAACCAGTTTCTAATATCAGCTTTTCTCCAAGAGGTAGATGGAAGATTTTCTGTTAATCGCGAATTATAAGTGGCATTGTCCATAACGATTACAGCATTATTTGGAATTGATTCGACCATTTGTGTAAAACACTCTTCAAAAACATCTGCAGTCATTTCTTCATGATAGTCTTTGGTTGATGTTGACTGAAACTCCTGTAAACCACCTTCAACGAACCCTTGATTGCATCCAATATGCGTTATTATTAGTCCGCGACCTTTACCGATAGGAGTTTTCAGTCCAGTAGATAAACCTTCTATGAAAGCTTGACGACTGGTTTTAATACTTTTGTCCTGCCATATTTTTTTCACTGAATGTCCTTCATTGAGCCATGTCTCATCTAGATAATAGATTTGTCTTCCCTCCTGTCTGTATTTTCGGATATCTCGTAAATACTGTCGTCTCCAACATATTATTTGCTCTTTGTCGATTAGCACTGATTTGCGACTTTGCTTCTCCCAAGTAAAAGTTTTTCGCCCTATGTCAGGCAAATTCTCGTCCTCCTTTACCATTCTTAGAATTTGATGTACAACAGCATCATGCACATTTCACACTACAGTCTTCGTTTGTGAGCTAAGTACGCTCTTACACTTTACTGGGGTGAAACTTGAAGAAATTTTTCACAACACAGTTAACACTTATGGAACGTAAGCGACTCTGAGCAAAACAAATTATACAAATTTGGGCGAGACCAAGTTTCACCGTATATACCTGCAAAATTTCTAAGTAGTCATTAGGACAATCCCTAGTAGGACCCTATTGTAATGTTTCTTGGAAATTATCAAGTTGTTTTAACTAACCGAATTTAGATTCATATTACCTTTATATATCAGATCGGGTATAAAATTAAATAGTAAATAAATTCCTTAGATGAACGGTGACGCTTATGGTTTACTACCTGACTAGCATCTGTGACCTTTTCGCGTGCTGTCAGACAATAAGAAACAGAGTATAGGTTGAATTGTCAAAAAAAGTTGACAGGTCATAGGTAGCTATGTTTGACATTTCGGTGCGGAAATGTGCCATAGCGTGTACTTTTCGCATTACTTTTCCAACGGTTATCAAAAGAATTAAGAAAAGGCCTGCTTTGCGTATAAAAATTTGTGTATAAAAGCGTGTTTTGCATAGTGGTCGTAAGAAAAATTATTTTTTTATATAAATACGTCCGACCCTGCGTCTGACAACTTTAAATTTATATCAGTATTTGTAGAACACGTTGTTATAGCTGATTTACATATACATGAATTGAACTGCAAAGAAATTTATATATTTCCTTTTTAGAAAGGGTTGATTCAAATACTTTAGTGGTGGTTGTGCGCGTTTTTATGTATCCTGACTGCGTTGTTATCGAAATTTTATTTTCTAACTATGCGTTTATTGCCTTTTTGAATTATGGAATTTCAAGTTTTTGTCTTTAAATACAGTCACATTTGCATGGAAGTCTTATTGGCTGCCATCATTCGCGGAACATTTAACTTTTGCGGAATTTCAAAATTATTACCATAAGGAATAACGGAAGGATTTGAAAATAAACTGTAATTAGAAGAGATTTTCTTTAATCATGTAATAAGACTATATTTTCAAGCCAAATATTTTTTATTTTGGAAAAAAGTTGAACATTAAAGTATTTGCATTATAAAATATTAATTACATTATTTTATAAATGGCATTTAATAATAACATGAGGCCTAAAGACTTGTGCCACAAACTTCTACGATCGTAGGAAGGCATAGGATAGATTAATCAGAACATACTTTCGACACTTGTGATCTCGTCTGTACTAACAAAAAACGCTACATAGATTGTCCAAAAATTAAGGTGTTGGACTGAAAATAAAAAGGAATTATCACAAATAGCTCTAAGAGTTCATCCATACCTCAAATGTGGTTAGAAACCAAATAAAGGGTTCAATAAAACTCAAAGTCAAACCACAATATACACTCAGGTGAACATTGTGTACAATTATAATAACACATTTCTATCTAATTATTGAAGTTTTATGTACGGTGTTTAAAGAAAGAATGTATATACTTGTAAATATTATGGAATTTAAAACTGTTATTTTAACACTTTATTTTTATATGATTGGGAATTATTATTTGAAAACCGCAACTCTCACCAAATAACGGAGTATATAAAAGACTTATTTACTTAATAGATTTCAAATGAAATACGTTTGAATGCTTAACCACGAATATCTAACAAATCTTATTGATTCATACAAAAAGTTATAAATTTAAAAATATTATACAGACATACTTATATGAAGAAATTTTTTGTGTGTTATTATTTTAATGGTTTTGTGATTCTGTGTATTATTGAATATTTCGGTGTGTTGTTTATTGCAATTGTGAGTTATTGAATTTCGTTTTTGTATTTGTATTGGTTTTTCTCCAATGGAATCCCATTTTTTTTCATAATTTCTCGTAGGCTTTTCCGAGAACCTGTATAATTGTATTCTTCTTTAAACTTTTTATGTATAAGTCTTTTAATGGTTGCTAACTTAAAAGCCTCTATTATCATAAAATTAATAAAATTAAGTATAACTTCCCATAGTTTGACTATTTGAAATTTTGTTTGTGAGACTTGATTTGAAACTCTATTATTTTATTAATAATATTTCCTAGACCATACGTATATGTTTACTAGCTGAATTTTTCACAGCAACAGAGTGCTGCTCATCTATTATATTTGTCACCATAGCGTTACCACTTTCTTCAGATGGTTAGATGCGTCTATTTTAATAAACAGAAAATTAGTATTGTCAGTTGGTTGTTATTGGAACAACAAAAACTTCATTGACCTTAACTACACTTACCGACTTAAAATTCGATCCATTCAAAACAATGATTTATTTTAAAATGCTATAACTTTCAAATGGGGAGGCTCATTTATTTGAATTTTTTGGCAACTCTTAGATAAAATACGGTAGTTTTAAGATTATTATTCGGACATCTAAAAGTAATTTAGTACTCGCCGCATATACAGGGGAGAAGAGAAAACAATTTTTTCCTCTACTTTTGACACACCCTGTAGGTTAATTCTGCTGGTAGATCTGCACACAATTAACTTTTTCAATAAGACAACATTTTGATTATCTTAATTTACCCCAATATCTTAATTTGTTTGTGAAATGTGACGGTTTAAAGAAAATGCAACATTCCTAATTTTTTTTATTCGGTTTTAGCGGAGTAATACATAATTTTATAAACAAATCAAACAACACATAAACTAATAATTATTAAAAATTAATGACGGGTATTCCCCCACGAGCGCGAATAACTGCCTCAATGCGTCGTGGCATACCCTCTATTAGATGTCGAATCTCCATTTGGTCAATCTGATCCATTTCTTGGACCAAAGCATCTCTCAAAAAATTTAAATTACTTGGAGAAGGAACTCGGTTACGAACTCGTCTGCCCATCATGTCCCAGACGTGCTCAATTGGATTGAGGTCTGGGCTACGTGATGGCCAGTTCATTGAGATACAATCCTCGGAATATGTGGTCGAGCGTTGTCGTGCATAAACATGAATTGATTCCCATTACGAAAATGGATATTGTTTTTCTTTTTTATGTATTCTCCTTGGATTTACTGTATATCGTATGATTTTATAAAATGTTTTATTATAGTAGTCTGTTTTGTGGGTGGTCTTTTGAAATTAAATATTGAGTTACGGTATCTACACCAATTGTTTTGCCAATTAGTTGTTACAAAGCCTCATGATTCTTTTATAATTATTTCATTGAAATAATGGTGTAATTAAATAAAAAATATCTCAACCAACATATGCGTTATTGAATTAAGCACCCGAAAAGAGAACAAAAGGTTAACTTCCTTCGATTATCCTTTACATCCTTTCATAACAGCTTAATTATATATATTGAGTCAAAATTTTAAATAAGTTTTATAAGAAAACAATTGAAACTCATCACCCACATATGGTCATTATCAAGTAGGAATAACGTGCGCTCACTTTCTCTTTTTTTTGGTTTTTGTGTTTTTTATAGTGACAGCAACAGAAACCATCTGCTAAATGGGAACATTTAACCCTTACCTGACTTTAACGGATTCTAGAGATTTTTTATTGTCTCGCAGTAATATGTAGTCATGCTGATCGAACTGGGTGACCCATATTTTTTCTACCGTAGAAAATATACAAGGAATAAGGATTCCTATGAATGTAAATATAGACGGATCATTTTGATTGCAATTTTTAAACCGTAAAAGCCTTGAGTTGTTAGAAAATGGGACTTAGGTGCAGGAAAATCGTCCATTCTTTCCTTAAATTTAATCAAAGTGACTTTCCTGCAATCAAGAGAGATAAACTATGGAAAGTTCTAAGAGAAATGAGTTTTAGATGGGAAAAACATAGTCGGAAGTCTCATTTGCTCGAAAAAGATGAAATAGTGTGTTGGAGACGTAATTATTTGAGAAAAATAAGACAATTTCGCAATGAAAACAAAACAATTTTCTATTTGGACGAAACATGGCTGAACGAAGGCTACACAGTTGGAAAAATATGGACAGACAAAAATGTGACTTCTCACCGGCAAGCATTTTTAGACGGTCTATCAACAGGAATAAATCCGCCCTCTGGAAAAGGAAAACGATTAATTATAACTCACATCGGTAGCTCCAATGGCTTTTTAGAAGCAGGACTATTATCATTCCAATCAGTTCGTACAGGCGATTACCACGAGGATATGAATGCTGATGTTTTTGAGGAGTATTTCGAACAAATGATAGAGCTGATTCCACCTGGCTCCGTCATTGTGTTAGATAACGCTCCGTATCACTCCAGAAGATTGGAGAAGATGCCTACAACTGCTTGGCGAGAAGCAAAAATTATCGAGTGGCTTGTGGAGAAACAAATACAATTTGAGGACAATATGGTTAAAAAGGAGTTGCTATCAATTGTAAACACCCATAAACATCGGTTTCAAAAATATGTTGTTGACGAAATGGCCAAAAAACAAAATATTATAGTGCTTCGGCTCCCCCCCTACCATTGCGAATTAAATCCGATCGAACTGGTATGGGCTCATGTGAAAGGTTATGTGGCTAGAAAAAATACCACTTATAAAATGAGTGATGTTCAGAAACTCTTTGAAGAAGCGCTCAAGAAGTCAACGCGGGGAAGTGGCAAAGATATATAGAGCATGTAATAAAGGAGGAGGAAAAAATGTGGCAATTGGATAGTTTACTGGAGAAAACGGTCGAACCACTTATTATCAATTTAGGGGAAGAAGACAGTCCCTCAGATATTTCATTTTCTGATGATGATTAATTTAAAGCGAAGAAATGTAATGACTTACTATAAATTTTATAGAATTTCAAATAGAAAGATTTTTCCAAATTTACTTGTTTATTGGTTGCTTTATTGTTATTAGTATTATATTTATTCAAAACAAGGGTAACAAATTATGCCACACATCCGAATGTTCACTAAATTATATAATTATTGTGTTTAATATAAACTTAAACCCACCCGAAAGCACGTGCATGAGTGCAAAACATCACAGGTAGAATCCTACCGCTTATTGTTCGAGCCTCGGGTTAAGCTTTGTATTCGACGCCCTTATCAGATCTATAGGAATGGAAAGTTTAATAAATGCAAAAGGGTCTATACTTTCAATGTATATACTATTTAAAACTTGGCAATTTAGGTGGACCACTTTGTATACGTGTTTGACGGATTTTAATGATTTATTACTATCAACCAATTTCAAATCGAGTATAAAATGTTTGCAAAAATATTTTGTGAATCATTTAAAAATTGGCTTCTTCCTTTGCTAACACACCTTTTCCATCCTAACTCAAACGGTTATTAGGAGAAATTGAAACACCTGATAAAACTTGGCAAAAAAATCTTTAACGATAAGAACCTAAATTATAGGTCTTTAAATCTGAGGCCAATAAAACGTTGTATATGTATAATCATGGCCTTATAGTATGTTTAACAGAAGAAAGACACCTGCTCGAGAAATTATTGCGTAAAAATATTATTTGGATCGAGAGAGGACTTGAAGAACGCAGAAGTGGCTTCAACATTTGATAGAAATTCTACAAAGCCATATACTCGTACAAATGTTGGGGTGATTACAAAATGCACAAATGATAAAATGATTTCTGGGTGTGATTTTATAAAAAAAATGAAGAACGTGTCGCGGGACACACGGTAAGAACTTCAGTTCCTTTTCAGCAATAATAAAATTTTTTGAATCAATAAATAAATACACATATTAATATAAGAATTTATTTTACTCTGGATGAAACTTCATCAAACAAAAATATACAGTAGTATCTATTAATTATAAAAATATTATTATTAAGTTGATTGGCACAAAGTAAATATTAAGTATTCTATTAACTGTAATTAATAATACAATGTATGCTGATAATCATTATTTTGCGCTTAGAGCCCTCGCGCACAAGGCACATAACGTAACAACGTAACGTAACGGTCAGATCTTTTGCGACGCGACCTCCCTCGCTCCAAGTAACGTAATGGTCAGACCAACCTAACATAAAGAACTGAAGTTCTAAAAAAAACAATTCGAGGTTATGTAACTTTTTAGTTTTAGTAGTACATACGTTGATGGCTTTTTCTAATATCAATTACAGTTGAACAAGGCATCTCCATACTTTCAATAAGATCCTTGAAGAAGCCTTGATCGATTTGTCTCAAAAGTTGAGTAAAAACTTGGAGTACCTGTGGGGGTAGTACATGGGAATTCAAGGCTCTTTATAGTTTGTCCCAAGCATGCTTGACAGGATTGAGGTGGGCACACATTTGCCGCCCCTAGCCTACCTATCCTAGTTGACAATAATAATTGTAACACATTTATTTATCAAAGGTAATACCACGAGTGCTTCAAATTTTATCGATAATTTTTTCTTTTTCACGAAAACTTGTTTATTTGGCAAGAATATGAAAACAAACCGATTGATAAAATCACGAGTCCGTTAGGACGAGGGATTTTATCTAAATTCGGTTTGTTTGAATGTTTTTGCCTCAAATAAACAAGTTTGAGTGATGGAAATAAAAAATTATGTGATAAAATTTGAAGAGCGAGTTGTATTTGGGAAGATTATTTTTTTCACAAATTTACAATTTTGTATTACCTGAATGTTTAATATTCTCTTGGGTGATGGCACTGAATCGGTTTGTGTTCATTTTTCAGTAAACTTCGAAGCACTTTTAGTTGTCAATAATGACAAATTCAAAGTAAAATTATGACGTTTCGATGTAAACAAGGTTTTATCGATGAGGAAGCATAATTATCAGTATAATACCGAATGATTGGCTAGAATAATGTATTGCTATTGGTTAAAACCACCAAAATGTCAGATTTTGACATGTGAAAAAAATAATCAATGAAATCCGTTTTTCCAATAATTAGTATGATGGTGAACTAAGGGATCTAGAAGTCAGTAGCTTCTAGGCTATTTTCAAATCCCATAAATTTAGTCAATTCTACAAAAGAAAAAGGTTGGGCTCTGATCTGATCTACTATTAATAAGGTGCCTTGATACTATTTACAGAATAAACTATATTTGGTAAACGTAATTAAATAAATTCCATTGGGTTTGCTTCAAGTTTGAAACCAAAAAATCTTATAAACTGTAAACAAAACAAAACAGTCTTAAACTTTGACACTTCTTCTTTAAACTTAAAAATAGAATTGCTTTTTTGTAACTGATTATTGCATCATAAAACATCTACTATCTAATCGGAAAGTTGCTAACTTCATCTTTAGTTATATGACGTACCTATTTGTATTTAAAGTTGCAAACAATTAGTAATTCTTAATTTTCAGTTTTCTCATAAAATTTAAAAATACTTTCAATTAATTTTTAAAAAGTAGTACCAATAGACTTTAATAAAATACCAAAAGCAACAATATTGAGTAACTTTTTAAAATGTACAATCAATAACTTATTTAAATTTGATGGGAAAGTGATGTTACTGTCAAGTATACAATCTAAACCATTATTCTGCGAGTGCTGTCCTGGAAGAATTATTTGGGCAAGCAAAGCAGGTGGAGAGCGACTTGAAACAATGTGTCTATATATGTATACAGGGTCAAAAAGATAGCATCCTTGTGGGTGGGTGATGTATGTACGTTACAAATTCAAGAAAAGGTGTACTTCAAGAAGAAATAATAATTATTCTTGTTTACCATATGCTGTTACTGTTACCGAGTAAACGGTTCATTAAATGATGCAATTAAGTTAATAAGAAAAAAAATAACGTAGAACAGTCTTATAAAATTACCTCCTACACGTAATCGGGTTATCTGTAATTTTATAAATAATGTAGTT
The DNA here is from genome assembly GCA_910591695.1 of Galerucella pusilla. Taxonomy (NCBI): domain Eukaryota; kingdom Metazoa; phylum Arthropoda; class Insecta; order Coleoptera; family Chrysomelidae; genus Galerucella; species Galerucella pusilla. The sequence continues at coordinate 132,655 of CAJUYI010000109.1, forward strand.
ACGTTGAATGAATTTATTAATTGTAGTCGAAAGAATCTCTAATATTATCTTCAACATAATACTATGTTTAGCCTCATTGCAGCATGTTGTATCAATACAGGATGTCTGTTCATGTAAGCAAACAGTATTTCATAAGAAAGGGGCGACAAAAAATATTGTTAATTGGAAAAAGTAGAATTCGATAGATGGCGCTCTGAAATGTGAATGTCATCTTAGCAACGAGTAAAACAAATCGGCTGCCGTATAAGCCCTTTCATATTTAAGTGGTTTTATTTGGCTGTTTTAGTTATTTTCAGTGTGTGTTTTGTAAAACTTTTGCTTTTTATTTGATTGTGCTTTAGTATTTTGTGTTGTTAAACTAAATTTTGATACCTAATAACTTTATTTTTGGAGTAATAGGTATGGTTGATATTTGTGAAAAGTACAACAACCAATAACAACATCTGCAATGAAAACAAAAAATAGAATAACATAACCTCTTCCATATTATTTCTGATTATATAAGAACAATACCTCAGAAATGATATCAGTTGAGTTGAATAGAAAAACACAGTTTTAAACTTGTCACTGACACAAAATTAAACAAATAAAGTACGAATTCAGGGTAATTACGTTGACTTGCATATAATACAAAAACAATGCAAAACGAATTATTTTACTCGTTGCGACAGTTACAATTTTTTCCGCCAGAGGTCTCATTGAATTCTACTCCGCCCAATAATAATACTGTAAATACAGTTACAAAACGTTTCATTATTTCGGCTTTAAACTTGTTACATTTATCACTATGAAGGATCAAATTTTGGAGTTAAAAAGATCGAACTTATACGGAAAAATTGACAAATCCTGTCTTCAAAATCATCTCAGCAGTTTGTTTTTCCACCGCTCCGTCGCCACTGCAAATCCAATACGATCTAAAACCAGTAACTTTAATTTCTATAAATGACAGTATAGTCGAATAGTAAACATTACTTATGGCAAACACTCAAAGATAGGAACCAAAAATTATCTATTTTATTACTAGTTAATCTTGACAACGGTAGCTGGAACGCTACCGAAATATCGAAATAAAAAATAAAAAACATTATTGTGGTTTAATTCCCAAAAATAAGAGAAAAACGAATAAGTAATGCCACAAGGAACTTACAGAAGATACTCAAAGTAAGAAGTGACGTATCCCCGTCCAAACTAGGAGTAGTTTTCTGATTGCCGCTCGGTTCGTGGGTCTGCTTGTTGTTCGACGTAATGCTCTGGTCTGTGAAATGCCTTATTTAATCTCCACGGATCAAATACTCGAAGTCTACACTTTATAGACAATAGCCATCAGGCGCCTGGGCCATTTGCTCAGTGACTGGATGTGAGCGAAGGTGATACTTCGCTGGTTTATTGAGAATATTATTCTTTAACTTAAGTATTATGTGCTCATGGTTTCTTGGCCTTTCTTTAACGACTAGGTAGTTTATAAAGGGCCTAAATTTGTATTATGCCGAAATGGGACGCTCTTCTTTGATCTTCAAAGGCTTTTGACTCGGTTAATACTGATATAACAATAAATAAACTACGAGATTTAGGAAAAAACTTCAACTTGTGAAAATTGGTGTACCTCAAGTGTCAATCTTAGGTCCTCTGCTATTTTTGTTATACATAAACGACATAAGCTCGATATAATTTGGCTTGATTCGAGATTCGACTGGATCTTCGAACCGAATAAAGGGAGCTGGTCATTAATATTTCCCATACTTTGTACTACAATATACTATATTCATACTAATTTATTACAAATAACAGCTTCAGTGACCTTTGTGTAATGAATATAATGTGGAAAAGAATGGTAATGTAGTTTTTTTTTCCAAAAAAAAACATAAAAAGTCGAAAAATTTAACATGGCATTTAACTAGACTGGATTCAAGTCGTACCCCACAGTCGTAAATCTAATGATATTCATTGGAATCAATCACAAGAAGATTCCCATCTAAATTTAAGCGTATTAGGTGTATTTATTACGTTATTAAGTGTTTTTATTTCACTTGGATCAGTGGTTTCCATACATAGACAAACTTCTTTTTTTATTGTAAAGCAGAAACTAGTATACAATTATATATATTCCTACAATTAAATTGTAGCTACTCAATTTCCATTAAAAAGGATTATTTTTAAAACGTTGTGTACAAATGTCTTTATCGTTTATTATTTGAATAAAAGTGAATTTTCGTCTTTTAGGAGAACGTCCATACAAATGCCATCTCCCAGACTGCGGTAGAGCCTTTATCCAACTGTCCAACCTTCAGCAGCACCTTCGAAATCACGATGCACAAGTGGAGAGAGCGAAAAATAGACCGTTTCATTGCAACATATGCGGAAAGGGTTTTGCGACCGAGTCCAGTTTAAGGACGCATACGTCAAAAGTAAGCCATGTACGTACACGAAGTTTTCTTTTTAGTTATTTTTACATCAGTTGGTATAATTTTTTATATTTAATTTTCAAGGAAAATGTGCAATATTTCTTTAAATAAAGTAAGATATTAAAAGATAAGTTGAAAACTGATTAATCCAAAAGCATGTGAATTAAATAAAAAAAAATTGACAAGCAGTGGCGGCACAAGTGGGTCTTAGTTAATGTTGCATGGTACACTTTTCAAGGCACTCTGATGGTGCAAGCAAAAGGGAATAGAGAATAAAAAATTAAACAATTCTATTCTTTAAGAAGCAAAGTCTTTCTTGACCCATAGTATTTTTGAGAAAATTTTTAATTATAGTTTCAATTTTTAAAAGCTCTTCAGTGAAAGCAGTACTTACAGGTATTTGGGTAACTTTCTTTCAAATCGTTCTCTATAATATATTTACGTCTTTAATAGAGGTGGGGGAATTTGGGATCATATTTTGTAACTCAACATACAACTCATAAGTCACTGCTCGCACCTACTTACAGAACTGTATAATATGTGTAGATCCTGACAGTTTTTCAGTATTTGCTCTTTTGTAACTTGTACAAGTTATAGAGAAAACCAGAAATTTTCAAAATATCGAAATGCCGTGAACAGTGGCCTACACCGCCCACGCCTTATAGATATTTGGTTTTGGCAAGACCAATTTTGCTCATCACTATTTAAAAGGGTCACATATTTATGTGAAAATAAATTATTTCTAAGTTTAATGGTAAAAATATTGTTCAAATATTAATAAAGTTTATTATTTCAAAATATAATTTAAAAGATGTATTTAGTAAAGAGCAAAAATGTTGCACATTTTCCCAATAATTAATGTTTTTTATGATTATTATTATATTAATTTCCACAAAGTGCACTGTATTTTTTTAATAATTTACGTTTTATAATTTGTTTTATATGTTTCAGATTTTTTTCTTTTATTACTATATTTATCATGATTCGTACCTTTTGATAAACATTTCCCCTTTATTAAAATTATGAATAAAAGTAAATTTCAGTCCTTAAAAATGCGCTATAGTATTGGTGAACGTACAGAAAATCTATACAAACCACTCGAGACATTTGAAGGTTTTTTCAAAAATGACACCAAACCATTAATTCGTAAATTTCGAATATCTCTAGGATGAATTCGAGAAAATAACAATCTCAACCAAAAAACCATTCGGCACAATTATTTCCACTAGGTATTTATAATCGTATTGGGCGCAATTAACAACTTAATAATATCAAGAGACAATTTATTATCGTCATACACGAGCGAGGAATGGGTTTATATATTATATTTTACACACGCATTTATAAAATAATTTGAGGTACTGAAACAGAACCCCATAAAATTGTCGACACATTTCTTATCGTATCTCTAAATCTAATCAGAATTCTTTAATAAACGTTGTTGGTTTTCAGCTAAATAATCCCTTAATGTGTACGAAAAACAATCAGAGGCGGAACAAGAAGAGTTTAAAATATAAATTAGTTCAAGTACCCGAGTTTTTGCATGAAAAAATATATGAAATATATCAAGAATTCAATGCTTTTATTTCAGTGGCTCATGGTATCTACTTCCGTGGTCATATAGGTATTATAGTTCAGTAAATGAGTATCTGAATTTGGTCCCAATAGAAATAACACAGTATACAAAAACAACCAGTAGTGCATCTCAGCTTCGCGCATCGCTTGTGCGCAATAAATTATTTGGCCTTGAAACGGCCATTCGGGTTTAGATACGAGGTCCGTATTAACTAAAAGTTCTACTTTTTGGATAGGGAAGGATTAGTATAATTTAAAGTTGTTAAATTCATGTTTCGAAGAAAATGTTATTGAGTAGATTAATGTTGTGAATGTTATATAGTAAACAATTTAAACATGTTACAAAGAAAAAACTCTAGGGAACTCAGAATCTGCAACAATAGCAAAATAAATTGTAATAAAACAGAGGATATACTTATTGATTTTTATTAAATACCTAGTTAAATTTCATAATCCAATAATATTTAATTACAAATTAAGATTACATTTCATTAAATATGACGCCAAATAATTAACTTATACTTATTATAATGTTAGAGATCATGCAAGGCCTATTTTTATTAAATTAGAGATTCTCCCAATACCTTGTTTATACATTTTCGAAGCTATCATTTTTGTGCATAAAAATAAATATATTAAGTATACCACTGGATCAATGAAACACAACTATAATACAAAATACAAAAGCCTGATTAGACTAACAAACATTAATCAGGAGGGTACTGCTAGGCAAACAGAATTCTATTACTGTGAGATATAGGTAGGTATAACACTCTTCCAGTATTATGGAAAAATTTTACACTCAAGAAATTAAAATTTATAGTAAAACAGGCGCTTGTAGGGCAGGTATTTTATGAGATTGAGGAGGTATTCGATTTTGAATGGCCCAGATCTTCATATGAAGATTGACTTACTCTTTTAAATTTAATTAAATAAATAAAATTCCATTTTAATTGTAAAATAAATGTAATCATGTTGGATTTATGTAAATTAATTTTAAACTTTCAGTGTGTAATGACGTGTCTAAACATGTGTTTGTTTATTAATAGAAGTAACTGTCTTTGCAGCACAAATCACGCACCTGCTTTAACTTTATTCATCTTATTTGATTACTGCCACTAAAAAAAAATTTTTTATTCACACCACGCCACTGCTTACGCTACTAAACCAAACTAAACTGACCCTAAACCGAAGTAGAATCGTCCTTGCTGAACTTGAGAGGTTTCTAAACCGAAATGGCGAACTGCGCACAACCGATGCGCGAAGTTGAGATGCACTACTGGTTGTTTTGGTATACTGTGGAAATAATAAGATCAGAGTGCAAGCAAGCTGGCCAAACAATAAGTTGAGATTTCTTATTTTTCCATAAGAAAACTGCATTTGAAGGAATTCCTTCCGAAATGTGTATAAAGTACAACATTTTGACGTCTATTTTAGTTGCTGCATCCTACAGGTGCTTCAAACGTCGGGAAAAAACGTATTTCTCCAAGAGAATTGACCTTGAACATTGATGTATTTTTTTTCGTAAAACAAAAGTTTATTTGAACTTCTTCCCGCTCTCACGATTAAATAAATTTTTCTTCTCCGTCCATGGTAGAGATTTTTGTATTAAAAGAACAGCAACCGCCTTTTGAATATTTAAGAAATAATTGAGGATTAAGACAGAGATTTTTCGATTAAAGTAGCACCTGATACCGCACTTTGCGCGAATACTTTTCACCCCTTTTTCTTTTTTACCCTTCGGTTACTTACAGACGAAATTTTAAAAAAGGAATTTTCTCGATCACCGATTATCAGTGGAGAAAAGTTTGTTTTTGATGGAAAATATTTGAGGTCAAGCATAAAATGATAATCTTTTACTATCCTAAGAAAATCTGTTCATTAAATTGTTGTTTATGTTTGCTGGCAAGAGACAACAAAGTGTCTCTAACACGGGTGCCGGCACATGAGGGAATTGCAGACCAGCTAGCTAAAGAAGGCTCTAAAGGAGCCTTTATAGGTCTGGAGCCGTTTTGTGGAATCACAAAGGATTACATAAGAGGGGAAGTCGGGATACAAGGACAACTCCATACTAAGAATCTACTGAATAAGTTAGACAAGGAGCTCTCGTCCAGGCTGTTGAATAGTAAGAGAAATTTAAAGACAGTGGGTGACTGGACACTGTACCCTGATGAAGCATCTGCACAGGATGGGCAAAGTAATTGAACCTTTTTGCAGAAAATGTAAACTCTACGATGAAACACCTACTCACATACTCTGTTTCTGTGAGAACTTACAAGGATTCAGATGGAAGAACTTTGGAGTGGAAATAATACAACCCTCACAACTACTGAAGACTCTTCCAGATAAACTGATGGCTTATATAGAAGACACAAAGCTTCTGGCATGTATGAATGAATGAATGAACGTATGAATGAATGAATGTTGTTTTTGTTGATATTTATTAAAGCAAATGATCATCGAGTAAAACCTGTGAATTCGATGGAAAATTATGAAAATATCATGTTCGTTCAGGATCATCCTGTACGATTTTCTTCGGGGATATTATTAAAAACGAAAGACTGGAATAAAGGATATAAGGAACAGAACTAACTACAAAAGGGTTAGAGAAATAGAATGGATCTTGGCATGCAACCGTTTTTTAATGTCTGGTATACACGCATGTTTTTAAGTTTTCCTTAATTATTGTATCTCATATTTATGTTACGGTTTCAATTATTATTGTTTTATAAAATTTGGCGGACGCTATAAGTAATTGGATTTTCACGTGTTGATCGGAGAAGAAGAGTTTCATGAGACGAAAACATTTCAGTTATTTTCGATGAAAAACGAACATCTGCCTAATATTAATCAGACGTTATTCATTACATTAAAAATTTTCTTTCTACTCTCTTACCTTAATTATTTACGCTTTATTATACATATAATTTTGAACGAATTTTTTTTTCTAACAGATAATATAATATAATATATAATATAATATATATTGATCAACGAGTACATAATGATGGCTATTATTCACGCAGATGAAGTTTCCAAGAATCATCCAAGTGAATAATAGCCATTCTACACAAGTAAAAGACTATAGTTTCTCCTCGACTTAAAAAAACTTCAATTTATTTATAAATGAAATTAATTTCGGAAAGCGTACATATTAAATCTTAATTATCATTACTGTTGTCCATTTTTTTTCTATATGATACGTAATAGTATATTACGTAACGTGTGTGGTAAGAAGTATAAGAAGCAAAATGCTTTACAACACGAGTTACGTGCTATACTTTACCTACGACCTACTTGTACTTGTATTTATAAAAAGCTTAAGAAATAACAGTTACATAATTAGAGGTGCTTGGTAAACTCCATCTGTATTACTCTATTACCAATGAAAGAAGCACATTAAAGAACTAACGTTTAATCATTATTAATATATTGTTGATAATCAAAAGTCTATTTTTCAATTATAATCAATACATATAATTAGCCCTTTCGGCTATTCATAGTTAAACGTGGCCATATCGAATGTTTTCAAGTAGTAAATTTTGAATAGAATGGCGACGTCTATTGACAGTTGCTAAGATGTTACTAGGGAAACCGTTCAATTTACTTTACAGCTGTGCGTTTTATTTACAGTGCGTGATAGACATCATTACATTGATACCGACTGTGTGTTATTGACTGATTAGAATGGGGGTCGTAGGTAATAGTATATTACGTAACGTGTGTGGTAAGAAGCATTTTACGCACGAATGGAAAAGTTACGCACGATGACGCGTTGCGGCGAGTGCGTAATTCCGTGAGTACGTAAAATGCTTTACAACACGAGTTACGTACTATACTTTACCTACGACCTACTTGTACTTGTATTTTTTATAAGAAGCATAAGAAATAACAGTAACATAATTAGAGGTGCTTGGTAAACTCCATCTCTATTACTCTATTACCAATGAAAGAAGCACATTAAAGAACTAACGTTTGATGATTATTAATATATTGTTGATAATCGAAAGTCCATTTTTCAATTATAATCAATACATATACTTAGCCCTTTGGGCTTTTCATAGTTAAACATGGCCTTATTGAATGTTTTTAAATAGTAAATTTTGAATAAACTGGTGACGTCTATTGACAGTTGCTAAGATGTTGCTAGGGAAGCCGTGCGATTTACTTTACAGCTTTGCGTTTTTTTTACAGTGCGTAATAGCTGTCATTACATTGATACCGACTGTGTGTTATTGACTGATTACAGGGGGGATCGTAGGTAAAATTATGATTATATAATTACTTTGACGTTTCAAACGACGCGCTGTCAGGAGCGATTTGCGTTATTAGGTATTTGATGTTTTGACTATTTGATTTATTCCTTGAACTTATATTATTTTGCAGCTAAATATGTGAAAATAATTTGTGCCTTATTATTTAGTCGTGGAGAAATGGTTTTATTGAACAATATGTTTCATTAAAAATCATCAATAATACACAATTGATATCCCGTATATTTTTAATCCCAATAAAGAATCGTGCATGATTAAAAAAAATCAATACATTGTTTTCTATGGTCAAAGTACTTACTATTCATTTAAACCGCTTGAACCATTCATTATTCACGATAATAGAAAAGGGGTAAAAATTGACCTACATCGTGATGAGTCATAACGAAAAGAAAAAGGGGAATTAAAAATGATACTCTTGGCAACATGTAGCGACAATTTGTTTCTACCCCTCCTCTATAATCTTCTCTCGTTCTTTTTAGTTTATTTGAGAAATTACCTCTTGTCGAGATTAATTTTAAATTTTTATTAATTAGTCGGTAAATGCAACTGAGACCGTTCATTTTATAAGGAGATTTATCAGTTTATTGGACAGCTTCTTATGAAATTTGACAATTGCCAAAAAAATTATAAAGTCAAGAAAACATATTTGTATTCTGTGTAAAAATTTTAATCTTCAAAATCGCAGAGCGCTTTCGACTGTTAAGCCATCTTCAGTGCTATATACTCGTCAGGTATTTATTACAAGAAACTTTTCGACAACAAATTTACGTCACATAATAAAATATTTTTAAATAATCCCCTGATTGGGGTAAACTGTATTTAAATTTTGAACATTTTTAGTTAAAATTGTTTAAATTGTCTTCAACTAATACACCAACACGTGTATTATAATAAGATGGAGATAGAGGCAACAATGCAGCTCAGAACCCGTCAGCATGTATGAGATGGGAAGTAGGAGGTTTAGGCTGTCTTTCTCTAATAGCGTGCATGCTATATATACACAGACAAAGACAGAAAAACCTCTGATCGTCTGTCCCTTTTTCTCTCACCAGAGCTCAGCTTACATAGCGCCCTATGGCTATAGTTTATTTACGATAAAAAGACGATGACGTTGCAAAGCAAAATATTGTGATGTTGCCAAGCTGTAGTTTTTTTCTTTACTTTAACATTAAAAACATTCAGTTATTTACATTTAAATATGTAACAATAATAATAATTGGTAATAATGAATACAAATAACGAATACTATTACTTATGTCTCTTACAGCAGTAAGCGGGCCCCATTTTGGCATTTTCGTTCAAAATAGCTTAACAAAGATGCTCCTATCTCTTGACACATTTACTGTTCAGCTGCTTCGGCATTTTATCAACTACTCACTGCAGATTTGCCTAAATAATTAGTTATGAAAATAACTGTGCTTTTTTAATTTTAAAGAAACAATTAATTTAAAAGCACCAAAAAAACTTGAAGTTTTATGAAGATTATGGAACGGGTAATAGAGAATCTGAATCACATATTATTGGGTGATTTATACCTCCATTTTTTCAAATTTTCTTCAGTAGGTACTTGGTATAAGAAAGTTGAGCCCCTTGAAATGAAAATCGACCTGTTTTTGCATTTTATTGAAAAATATTGTCTTCAAGATATTCAGTTTGCTCTGTTTTCGGTTCCGCACTCTACCTACTCTACTTTAACACGCCCCAAACAGGCATAATCAACCTGGCTATTTTGCATCAGATAAAACAATTTTCGAAAGAAGACAAGACCTGGCAAAACATGAACGCAAAGTATTTTAAAAATTAGGATGCTGCTCTATAATTTAACGTCAACTGAATAACATACTCAGCTTCTATGAGAACTTACAAGGACTCAGACGGAAGCAATACCACTATCACAATCACAACTGCTCTGTAAATCCCTCCAGGACGTCTATTCTTGAACAATGAGCGGCATAGATTTATGGGGAATGATCACATAAGGCGATCGTCGTTATATTCTTGGCCCGAGATCCGATATAATTGATCTCATGAAAATCATACGCTCCGGATCGCATGGTCCGAAATAGAGGAGCAGAGTCGAATGAATTGGCGCTTGCCTAGTAAATAGGTTTTTTCATGGAAATTTGTATATAATAAGTATTCGCGAAAACGAGCAAAGTTGGAATAAGGAAAACAAACCAAATCGCCATTACAGTACGTGTATTGAAACAAATGGGGGTTAGCCACAGATTATCTGGGTTAGCATTGTTTTCCCCATTCCACTGACAGCTTTGACATAAACTGCAGCGCCCACTATCGGAAAAATTTTCGCGAATATGATTACTATTTCTCTATGCATTCCGTAATTATTCTGTCAGTTCTCTGTTTATTTGAATCTTAAATTCATGTGCATAGAGTTGAAAAAAATACTTTGTCGTGAGTTTTAGTGGTTTTACTGATTTTCAGTGTTTTTAATCGGTGTTTTATTATGAACATGGAGCACGTTTTCACGTTATGATGGAGGATTTACGGTAGGTAGAGGAGGAAGTACGAATTGACGAAGATAGGGGCTCCAGATTTTTATATGACCATCGCTTGGAAGCATGCCATTTGTGGGGGCACTTTTTTTGTAAGGAGTGAAACGCGACTGACTCATTTTTATTCTATTTTAATACTAATTGATTTACATAGCAGACTACCTTTTTTATTATTGGTAATATAACATAACATAACGAATATAAAAAGTAATTAATAACAGAAAATTATGACAACCGTACAAAAAAAGGGGCTAAAAATAACTAAAAAGTAGATCTTTTGTATCAAATAATGCTGGCAACAACGCAATAATTTTGAGCGGAGTCGATAGATCGCACGGGATAGATCCCATCGTACGACAGAAGCACCAGATCGTATGATTTTCAAGAATAGCTACCCTAAACTGGAAGCCTATAAAGAAGACAGGAATCTTCTGGTATGGTAGTAGATAACATGGGAAATGGTACAAAGATTCAGCTCAAGTGCTTGGACTGTTGAGCACAACCCAAACGTATGAATGAATGAAAGAACGAACACATTCTGTCCCTTTTGTCTGCTCAACTCTATCCATCGTAACAAAATGTTTTCAACGCAATTTCAATTACTTAGACTCAAGTTTTTTACTTTTAATTATACTTTTCAACGCACTAGATATATTTTGAATAGTAAAAAAATCCCCTGTACAACTACCGAAGCGTCAAACTAATAATTAATTTCTGAGAATAGTGGTGGTCGTCTGAAAACGCTCGTCATGTGACCGCATAGCGGTTAAAGAGGGTGTATCCGATTTTTTTTTTCAGATTCTCTCCCCTTTCCTAGCCAACTTTTTTGCTCCTCACAGGAAGTGGGCGGCAATGAAAATCGCGTGCGTGAAAAAATTACGAATAAAAAATCCACTTCGTTCGCTAGGCAATTGTTTGGGTGGGGCTGTTAATATGTACAACAAATAGGCGCATAGATTTTGAGATTGTTTTTATGTTATTACGTTGTGAAATTACTGCATGTATATGAGTGTGTGCGGTGAGAGAGAATTTCACATTGTCTGCAATTACAGATCGCATAGATGCTAAAACGATAAAATATAATTATACAGGAGATATCTTTTCTACGATGTTTTGCCAAGACAGTGAATAAAATGGCGGTTGGATGGTTTAATAATAAATAATTTATACACACATCATATACGGGTCGATAGGGATACATACAAGGCGGTCTTAGTTGAAACTATTTATTAATTATCCATTGCTAGAGCTTTAGAAACATTATTAGACCATCGACCTCGAACATGGTTTTGAAGTACATACCTTACGTCTGTCAAAACTGTCAAAATGCGTTGTTTACTGTAGCTGCGTTCGTTATTTGCGTCCGATTAATCTTTTTAGTCTGAACCGTTCGTTTATTACATCTAGAGGTAGGGGAGGTAAATCTGAACTGTTGGGTAATTCCGCTCAGATCAGTCCAATGTAATCTTAGACTATTAAAACACAGAAATAGTCTAAGGATCTAATTCTGTTTGCTCGGAATATTTTGACCGACGAGAAAGATTAATCTGTTTATCTGTCATGTTATGAGGTTATGCTGCAATCTCTCCTGTCATTAGGTAAATCTCGTACTGTTTGTTGACCGTGAATAGCTACCAAAATTGTCTCAGGGCTAGACATAGTCGTGAATAATGAAAAATAAAATCTAAAACGACAACATCAAACAAAAAAATCGTAGTCTTTAAAATGAAAGACAGGCAAAAGGGAGGTTAGAAGTTCGTTTATATGTTTATATGATTGGTCGGGCCGTTCGATAATAGCAATTTGCTCAGATTAATTTGTCATCACGTGACCAAAAATCCGTCGCCTCTGCGATGCAAATAACGAACGCAGCTAGTATAGACACAGAGTACACCATCTAACAAGAGGCGAATGTAAGCCGTTTACGTGATCGCAATTTTGTGTGCACATGCGTGAATTAATTACTATATATGTCAATGTCAAGTCGACAAATGGTAGACACTTCCGTTCGTTCGTTCCCGTAAGTTACTCAGTACTCTGTGGTTTGGTTGTCACTGCCTTAGTTAGATGGTGTACTCTGTGGTATCAAGTAGTATATCTGTTAGTCTCGACGTATTTCCGTTTAAGTCCAACTCCAAAGGAACCGACAAAGCTTTCGTCTCTTGTTAGATGGTGTACTCTGTGGTATAGATAGGGAAGAGGAGAACCATATTTTTCACGTGATTGCCGGAAAACCAATAAGCTACAAAATACCAGTTATTTATAGCAGAATGCATATAATTGAATATATAAATTCCTTCTTATGAGTGTATAGGTATCTGTATCTGTGAAGTAGGGAGGATAAGTGTGGGCTCACAGCACTTAGGCCACATGTGACCCATTGTACATTCTCCTGAGTCATCGTCCATCCTGTCCTTCCCAGGAAGGTGGACAGGTTACTAGGAGTCCTTTATATCGGCAGGAGTCGGCCAAGACTTACCGAACACACACTCTCTTATTGACGATAACTCTGGACACTCGAATAAGACATGCCTGAAAATTTCATCTTTCTGTTCACACATCCTGCATAGAGGTGTGTCCACTAGCCACATAGTATGGAGGTGTTTCCTTAGTTGACAGTGGCCAGTCAGAAAACCTATTGTTAAACGTAGGTTTTTTCTGGTCAATCGCCAAATATTTCTTCGACGCAAGCTTCCCAGGGTCGCCCAAGGTGATCCTGGCAAGACTGCATCCTTTGATTCCATCCCATCTCTTAAAGGATTGAGCATGGGTGTAACGTTTGGCTAGTTCCGCAATTGTCGAAGTCGTCAGGTCGTGGGTATCACTGGGTCCTAAAAGTTTTAGTCCAGCCGCTTCCCTGGCTAAAGAATCGGCAATGCGATTACCTTTACTCTTGTCGTGCCCTTTAACCCACCTCAGGATAATATTGTTATCTGCCGAGAAGTTAGCTAAATGGTGACATTCTAGTACTAGCCCCGATATAATACGTTGTCTGTTCAAGGCTAATAGGGCTCGTCAATGCAGATTGTTATGTTTTCCCTTTTCTGGTTAGTTTTTTGTGGCAATTGAGATACCAGCCAGTTCTGTTTGAACCACGCTGTGTTTTTTCCCATGCCCCACTTAATCCTTAGGCTTGATACTCTGGAGTAAACTCCACATCCTGAGGCTTCTTTCGTTTTTGAGCCATCTGTATATATGCGTATAGTGAGAAGAAGTACCATATTTTTTATTCAATGCAGCGACATTCACGTGATTGCTGGTAAAACCAATAAGCTACAAAATACCAGTTATTTATAGCCGAATGCATATAATTAAATAGAGAAATTCCTTCTTATGAATGTATAGGTAATTTATTCTAATATCCAATCCAACTTACAAGCGATCATAAACGGCGTATTAATTCGATAAAATTCCAACGAACTCACCTAAAACATTATTTCAATTTCAACTTGTTTTAAGCATATTTCACCTTTCGATGTTTTCTATACTTCTAAAAAGTCCATGACGAAATGCGAATCTTATTCCAAAAAATTAACAACCTTTTAAGAGTAATTTAAGTCGTTTTTAATTCAAGATTTATGCATCACGCTTAAAATTATGTTTTAGTAATTAACCTTTTGCTCTTAATGTCCGGGTAGGAAAAAAAACAGCTTATACTTGTTTTACCTTGCATCTTTCTTGATGTACACTACAAAAAATATCTGAGAATATCCAAAACTATAAAATGTATAGTTCCTTTCACGATCTAAGAACTGACCTGACCTGAGATGGGATAATGATATGCAATAAAGCCATAAAAGTATTAGCCCTGACTCTTTAGTCCTAACTCCTAATTCCCGGAAGTAAATGTTCCTCTTCTATCCAGTAATCTCCTAGGTGCTGTGCTCCAGGATTCTGAAATGCTGTACAGTTGGAAAGTATGTGGGTGGAGGTTTCTTCTTCCATGCCACAAAATCTGCATTCTTCTTCCTCCACTATATTGAGCTTTTTCAGGTGCCCATTCAGGCGACAATCTCCCGTTAGGATCCCTGTCAAAACTCTTAGCGCAGTTTTATTTGACTTATTCATTCATTTGATCTCAACAGGTTGTATTCACCCAGAAGAGTCTTTGATTGTATAAGCCGTACTAGATCTTTCCAATGGTCAGATCTTCTCTTTTTCTCGGCTTTACCCATTTCTTACAATATTACATTGGGGCTGATTCCGCAAAAGGGTTCAGGCCTCCAGAAAGGTATTTCAGTCTTCCTCTTTGCTAGTTCATCTGCTAATTAATTTCCTTCTATTCCAGTGTGTCCTGGAATCCATAGTAAGGTGGCTAAATTGCTCTCGCCTAGTTCATTGAGTTTGTCTAGGTTTGTCTAGGTGACTCTATATGACTTTTCGGTCATTCTTATTACAATTTACTTAGTATTTTTCCTTTGTCATCAGGTATAGTGCGACTCTGCACGTTAAATCCGGAAGTTTTTATGGTTTTATTGCATCTCAAGTACAAGTCAGGTTAGTTTCTTAGATATTGAACTATAACCACCGTCCATAAATTTCAATTTCGCGCACTCAGTAGAACTCGTATCGACACTGCGAACTATTCAATTGAAGACACTCTGTTAAACTAGCTAGCCCACCCGGTGGGCACTCGAGGCAAACCGGCAGGGCAAGGGATGCGCGAGGACAGGAGGGGACGATTTTAGGTTTCGGCGAGAGTAAGCAGACTTATTGAAATTTATGGACGGTGCTATAACTAGTATTCATCTCAAGCTTGAAATGTTTTCCTGTAACTTACATTTCTTAAAGTATAAGATTGCCAATCTAATGTAGATAAATGTATTTAATAGAAGGCATATTACATAACGAGAGTTGTAAGAAGCTTATTACATCACAAATACTTTTCCTATGCTTTAGTAAATGATTTCCAAAGAAATCCATTTCCAGTTTGAGCAGAAGTTTGTCTTAAACGGTGGCCTGTATACATTTTGGTACCTGGGAACTTCAAATATTTGGCTAGTTTTTTTAGAAACACCGCCTATTTTGTTTAATCCAATCACTAGTTTTTCACATTTACATACTTTGATTTTCGTATCAGGTATTTTAACCAATAACATGTATACTTAAATCATCAATGTCACTAATTTTAAGATTTCTCAACTCTTCTTTCCTACATCCTCCACATATTTCAACAATTGCAATAACTTTAAAATAAAAGTATTATAAGTAGTATTATAACATATTTTTATTAACAAGTATCTACTGTACCTATATATCCTCTGTACCTACCTATATTTTGAGCTTCATTAAAAAAAGTTTTATTCGATCATGGTATGAAATTTTAGATTTTTTTGTTTCCAAAACCTCCTTAATTAAGCTCGGAATTTCGGGTAATTTTCAATATAGTAGGTTATGACACTTCTTGCAAGATTAATAACCACTTCTTTAAATTTAAATATAAATATCAATAGAGGCTCTACTTATTTAAGCAGAGCGTAGGGTATATAAGATCCAAACTTTTATATGTCATTGACTCACTCCATGATGGGAGGTTCTTTCCAAATTAATACTTTATTATTAGACTCCATTTCACGTAAGAACAACCCATTTGAAGTTGCAATCGTTGTCAAAACCAGTGCCATATTGTAAAATTGTCACTCGACATTAAAGTTTTCACATTTTGTAGGTAAACACAAAATTGGAATATTAAAAATGTATTATCATATTTTAATTTCAATAAAACATAATATTCGGGAATTCCTTGAAGCTTTTCGAGATATTTTCACATACCTACAACATACTTGGTATTTCAAAATAATTATACTTTCAATTCACAACCTCAAATGTTAAAAATAAAATGGCTATCGGCATGAAACATGGTTTGTAACGCCAGTGGCATGAAACGATTGTTAGAAAGCGACATAGATAAAAAAAGACCGATTTTGAGTTCTGCGCAAGACAGCTGGCTAACTTCACGTCGCTTCTTCTTTTGTGAAACGGAATCTAGTTTAATTTTTAATTTAATTTCTATGGATTACATACCATTTGGTTCAGTTTAAATACACTTGACTGAAAGTTTATACTTTGCGTTAGAAGTGGTACAATTGCAAATGACTCAGCCTTCTTTAGATGCAAATCATAAGGGATGGATCATGTTTATGATGTGGAAATTGGTTCACCTCAACCGTTCAAGAGTAATTCAATGCCTGACAATATCTATATAAAAATTACTAGTTCAAAGTGGTATTTAGATAGAATTTAACAAATTTTACAATTGATTCAATTGCTACTAACTATTAAAACCATTTTTGTAAGAAAAAACGGTCCGGTCACACCGTCTAACTTTTTAAAGTGTATGACTGTAATTACTGTATATTCTTTATCACTTTTTGACTTCATTCGCTTGATTTTTTTGCCAGGGATTTTTCCCTCCAAATTAACGTAGCTCGCTTCTGTGCGAGGGTATGAGCGAGAGGGAGGATAATTAAATATTAAACAGAGAAAATATATAAGATCATTTGCAGTTGTTGCGTTGTTTTTCGTTGCAAAATGATTCTTCCAATCTCTTCGTTTACTTATTTCTCGCAAAATTAAGCTGACATCAAGAATATCTATTAAACTGCAGAAAAGGAAAAAATTAAACTGAGTACTTTGATTCGAATTTCATATAATTGTGCTTTCAGTGTTATTCAGTTTTTATTGATCCATATAAACATAGTTTTATATTTCATACATCATTTTATTATATATTTTTTGCTCCCAGGATATTTATTAGACTTCTTCCTCTTCTCTCCGATGTTGAGTGGACAATGTAATCTAGGAATGAAGAAATATCATTGTTTGCGTTGTTCCAGTCTCTAGTTACTTCAGCATAATGGCACATGTCTAAATCAGACCAAAACATGACATCGCCATTGCCAGGTGTATTTTGAAATGAAGCAGCTCAATAATGCATCCTTGGTTATAATGCAGTACAGTTTTCAAATATCGGGTTCGTACTAGGTTGGCTGCTTCGCCTGTGTACACTGTTAAAATGTTCTCTTTCATCTACCGAAAGCGCAACCTCCCCGAGAGAGGTCTGGAAGTGATTTGACCTCTTCTACAGATCGTTAGAGTTATAAGCATAGAGTAAAAAATTAGAGAGATGTTAAACGTGTAGAGTTTTGTGGCACAAAGTTACCACTAGCGCCTACCTTGGCTACCGGTATGAACTAGCATTCAAGACGCGTGCTTTTTGAATTTGCAAGTTTTCAGCATACGCGTAATATTGTACAATATTTCCAATTGAATGATTTTGCACTTCAATATTTGTTTTTTAGTCTTACTAAGAAATAACATTGTTGTGCTAAATCATTCAGCTGCAAATATTGTATTAGCATATAATAATATTATAGGGAATTACAGTAGGAGAATAAAAAACCCTTTGCAAGTGATAAAATGTTATTAATTCAACATCTCTCATACAATAAAATATCCAAAATAACATACAAGAACAGTCAATACCTAAATCTGAATTGGGATGGAAATTGGACTAAGTTTAAAAAGAAAGTGCAAATTTTGTCAATCTAAATGAGTCAGTAAAATTATTTTTAAGGAAGTGATCTTCACGCAAATAACACCTTTTATTTTTAATAAGTAAGGTTCATTGTTTCAAACCATTTATAAGTTTGTTTAATATCTAGAAGAATGCCGAAGTGGATTTAGAAAGGGAAGGAGTATTCAGGATAACATATTTACACTAAAGCAGATCATGGAGAAGACAATAGAGCGAGACAAAGAAGTATATTTAGGTTTTATTGACATGGAAAAGGCCTTTGATGGAGTACCAAGAAATAGACTATGGAAAATACTATCAGAAAGAGGAATAGAATATAAAATGATCAGATTATTGGAAAATATATACAGTGAAAACACTATAGTATATTATTAAACGAGCAATTTATG